>JAMKCH010000756.1:0-40704 GCA_023653785.1 Ophioderma brevispina
GCCCAAGGATGCCCAGGTGGCACAGGCAGATTCTATTCTATTACACCTAATCTATCATTTTCAGCAAAAAAAAATGTGTGTATATACAACTTTACCGTCAGGCCATAACTTCGACCAATCTCTCCGACTATAAGGAAACAGCCGCCTGGTAATTTCTACGATAAGGATTATAAGTTTATAAAGATGCCACTCAGCATCACTAGAAGAAAGAAACCTTTTAAACCGGTATAAACTTCTGGAAAAGCGCGTAAAAAGAAACGCTGAAAGTCTCCCTGGTCCATTCGCTCAAAGGTCAGGGGTGACCGTTAGACTAAAGAACCAAAATTATAAGAGAATGACCACCAGAATTGAATACTAGCATAATTTTTTTTAATATGGCGACGAAAGTGGTGGGCCACCACCGGAATCGAACTGACAACAACAGACTATCCAAAAGTAAAATGAATAATATTAAGCGCTTACCGCTGCGCCAAGGAGGAAAATTAATGCCCATGATTATTACTTGCTGTCGCAGCGTGCGACTGTAAAATCGCTTGTGAAAAAAAGCTTGTAGCGTTTTGCCAATCGCTTCCAGCGTCAACGTCGCTGCAAGCGTCGGAGTGATTGAGTTGAATTCAAGTCAACTGCTTGCGTCAAGTCACTTGGGTATTATGCTAGCACTTATCGATTAGATATCGGCAGTCGCTTTCCAGTAAGCGACGGAAGTGATGTCATAAAAAAGTCGCCTACGCTCTTGCGACTGGTTAGTTAGTAGATCATGGGCATTAAGATACAGGGCCGAATTTCGAGGGGGGCCCTCGGCGGCGCGCCCCCATAGATAGATAAGAAGAGAACCGAAGCTCGGAAAACTCGCGCATTTGCGATGCCAAACGAACTGTTTGTTCTGACGACAGAATGGTGGACGCGATGCTATTCTGCCCGTGTTAAACCGCCTCATGAGTTATTCAGTGTGTACCAAAAGTACACACTGAATTCATGCATGAGATGAGCGAGTCAAAGCAAAACTGACGCTGCGCTCAGTCTGTGTTCAAGCAACGGCGTTTGTAAAACACGGAATCGCCTAAATCGTTTACTTCGCTTAATTCTCCCTACCCTCCATTTATGGAATTGGTCAATGGAAGCGAAAACAGGATCCTGGGTAAGTAAAAAATAATCCTCGGTACACGAAGGATCACGATGTGGTGCGATGTGTGAAAGGTGAAGATGCACCAGATACTCATGGCGGACGGATGTGATTTTATTATTGATAAAAAGTGATTTAGTAATCTACCAAAAATCAACAAAGATAAAAGATAGGCCGTGAGCTCAGACCTATTAATGCGACACCGCAGCACATACTACACATTGTCTTATGACAGTGGCGGAAACAGACCTTAGAAAATGGGGGGGGGGGGGGGCCAGAAAGGAAGGGGTGCCACGCTAGTCTTGAGGGGGCTAATTTGGGGCCGTCGCAGAGAAACTGGAAAAAAGGTCAGGGGCAGGGGGGGGCGGGAGGGGGGGGGGGGGCGCCAAGGGAAGGGGGGGGCGGCGCCAAAGACCGCCCCCACAAAAAAACAAAACAAAAAACAAAAAACAAAAAACAAAAAAGAAAAAAAAAAAAAAGAAAAAAAACAAAAAGAAAAAAAGAAACAAAAAAAAAACAAAAACAAAGAAAAAGAGAAAAACAAAAACCCCCCCCCCCCCCCCCCCCCCCCCCCCCCCCCCCCCCCCCCCCCCCGCTGGTTGCGCCACTGCTTAATATGACTGAGTTGATCAACTCAGTCTCCGCCACGCGTCTTCACCAATTTCCACTCAGTTGCAAATTGTTGGCCACCCGTGATGTCAATTGACCCCCTAACTCAACGACGGAATAAGTTGTTAACATATTCCCGAATAAAGCCCGGTTAGCCTATATGATGTGAATAACTATCGAAACAAGACATTGTCAATGACTGGCTTGTGTCATTGTTATATTGTCTTGCCTTTTCACCAGGCATCTGACCTGAGGCACGGTATGAACACCTAACCAGCTGTCTCGACCCTCATCTGCCTCAAAATTACGGCAATACACGCGGTATAGGGCTCACACGCGCTTCATCCCGGCCATTATAAACACTTTTCGTGCTAGAGAATAATCAAGCTAATATAAAGAGATTGGACCCTTGCAGGCTGGACCGAGACGTAATGATTGAGATTTCTGCCTCAGAGTGAAAGTTAGGAGGAATTCGTGTTTGATCAAATATTCACGACATTTTTGCTCTGCGTAAGAAGTAGTTCACAAAATTAACAAGAATTTTTTAGGACAAACACACCAAATTTTGAATTTCAAAGAATTTGTTTTTAGTTTAAATTGTTGGTTTTCACAAGAAGATTCAACTAAATATTCTTGATAAAAAATCAATTACATGAAAATTAAGCGAAATAGGCGATTTAGGCGATTCCGTGTTTACCAAACGCCGTTCAAGCCCGCGGGGTACGCTACTCATGGATTGCAGCTGTTGCCACATTTGACTAGCGAAGTCCGATATTAAATCGGGTTGTTTTGTATAAGAATTCGGTGTTATAGGCCTACGTTATTTATTGTTTTTTGATGATACATTTGTGTTAGAACCCGATACTACTCTGATTTCCCTTCTATACATCCATAAAGTATAAATTTATGAAAGTATTATAGGTGTGATATTCCGATTTTCACTGGAAGTATAGGCCTAGGTTGCGTTGCATATTTATCAGTGGCTATGCCAAAATCCGTGTGTTGTAAATCAGTCGTTTTTAGGCAGAGAATATCAATTTGGCTATTTTTTAAAGAAAAAAATTTGTTCGTAAAAACTTTTGTTTGCACAATATAATAACGAGAATAAGGGCAAGCATCTGTCTATGCCTTTTTTCTCAAGTAGGGACATAGGGCCAAACTGCGGCAATACTAGATTTGTTTTTTTTAAATCGGTTAGGATTATAGCCAAATACGTTGGTATACAATTTTAATTTAACCTAATCATATCGTTTTCAAAAAATTGGCCCTGCTTCTATCTTTGCCCGGGAAGCTTGATCTTTTCAAAAGCTCAAAAAGGTTTCCCAAAGAAGGTTTTAGTGGATTTTGGATATGTTGCGTTCCCGGTGCAAAAATCAAGATCACTTTGCCATTTTTTCTAATAAAAAAAACGACTAATACGCTATAAGTTGGGCATTAAAAAAAAAATAAAATAAAATAAAAGTATAATGTTGCCTCTTGTGCAATTTACCAGTATTATATACTAAATTCAGTATTATCCTGAAGTTCAAATATAATACGTCAGCCCAGGTCGCTTTATAGTGTTAAACAATAGCAAAGCAGCATAATGAGCTTCTGAGGCATTTTTTTACCAAAAGAGGACCTTAATACACCATTAGTGATGCATCATAAGAATCAAAATGGTCCTACTGAAATTAAGAGAAAGGTCTTTGGAATTCTCATGAGTTCTTTTTTCCAACTAAAAAATGGAGAAAGAAAGAAAGAAAAACAAAAGTCTTAGCTAGTCTTCAACGATATAATCGCCAATCGTTAAAAATTAAATGGTTATGGGGGTAGGGTGCTTAGAAAGTAGGGACAAAACTGGTTTGATCATGATTGAAATCCGAACATGTTTAGAATTTGAACATAAGCAGAAACATATTTAAATATAATCTAAAATGTGTCTTTGTCCATACTTTCTAAACACCTCGTTTAGAGTGAGTTGTGTCTTGTACGGAGTAAAAATGGATAAAATATACGATTTTGTCATTATTAGGGTTGCTTTTGATATTATCAATTGATTCGGAATGTAACATGAGGATGGCCCTATTAAGTAAATAGATGGCCCGTGAGGAATGGCCTTCACCCAAACACCCTCTGTAAAGTTTCGCACCCGATATTTCAATCCGTTTTGATTGTGAGGGCTAAAAAGTGATTTTGTAAACCCTGTGTATACATGGTATATAAGCTTACTCTGTAAATGGTGCGCCATCAAAACGGGCAGATTTTATTCAAACGTCCAAACTAATAAATCGTAAACTGTTCGCAGGGTAAAATGAGAAAAATAGTTAGCTTTCTTCAGGTACCAAACTTTTGGCCCACTTCAGGTTTTAAAAACTTGTGGGTTCTGGGGACGGGCTATTAGCGACGGCCCTTTAAAATAAACTAAAAATGCAAATAGGCATATAAATTTGGTGATTTTTATCTTCGCTTTTTAGATTTAGGAAATTCATGAATTATGCTTCAACTGGGGCTCTTATAAACTCTAGAGATGGGGATAAGAGCCGCACATGTACCCGTACGATACTTCCCTGTGTCAGTTCCCTCCATCACCTTGGGCTCAACCATCCCCGGGCACCCATCCCAAAGTAAAAAAAAGTTTATAAAGTAGGTTTTATAAAATTAAAAACCAATTGTTTAATATAAAACAAATATAAAAAAATTATATGAATTATTTTGGTATATAAACTAGTACTACGACCTATTATAAAAAACAAAAAAGCTGTATCGTGGGACTACCATCATATTTAATATCAGCTGTATTGAACTGGCAACACGTTGATTTGTTTCCCGACCGCACCCACGTTTTACGCTTTCTTGAACGTTGTTTTAGCGTGAATTTGTGCGTAGGGCGTACTTGCTTACTCCAGGACGCACGGGCGAGTTCGAAACAAAAAAACAAAATTATCTGGCTTCGCTTGCTCATCAAAAGGCGCGGAGAGTCTCCTTATAGCGCCTTCGGCGCTTAAGATTTCTGGGCGCGCCCCTCTATTTTTTCCAGGAGACAGGGCGCCCAGCGCCGCACAGGCGCCGAGGTGCACTGTAGATCTATAAAAATGCTTAGGCACAAGGCGCCCTGTAGATCCCAAAGATTGATGGTATTGGGCGTCCGTCGAGGCGATGGGTAGAGTAAAACCCTATCAGAATTTCGAACCGTTAAAAAAATATGGGTTCTACCTCGGCGAGCGCAGCACAGCCGGAAAATGTGGCGCCCCTCTATTGGAGAAATCCGGATCCGCCCCTGGCATAAGTCGCAATTTGTTTTGTATATGCTATTACGTGATGGTTCAGTAGTAAATTGACAAAGATCCGTTTCACATCATTTCCTTTGTATGAAAGTCAATTATTTTCAATGGTAGACAGTGGTAAAAGGCACATCATGATGATAAATGTAAATAAAATAATTTTGGCAATATCATCGTTTCGTAATAAAGGCCTGTTAGTCGTAGACCGTGTTGAAGTAAGTTTCCTATTTGTCCCCTAATTATCATTCTAAATGGCGTTTGAAAAACACTTTCTAACTCGTCGTTTCGGTTTTTTTTTAATTCATATCTTGATATGAAAGGTGTAACATATACTTTTGAGGGTGAAAACATGCTGTGCTTTGTTATTACGAGTAGTTAAGCGAATGTTAACGATACTCCCACCTAGTGGTTGTACTCGTCAAACACCGCTTCAAAGGGAGTTGTTTCCTGTTAATATTATATACTCACGGTGTGTGGCGCTTGTATCAGCGGCGTCTGTGAGACCGTTTTTGAAGTTTCCGATTTGTCCCTAATTTCATTAAAAATGGCCGTTTGAAAAATTTCTAACTCGTCGTTTCGGTTTTTTTTTAATTCATATCTTGCTCAGGAAATGTGTCACATATTTACTTTTGAGGGTTGAAATACAGCTGGCTTTGTATAACGAGTAGTTAAGCGATTGTTAACGATACTCCCACCTAGTGATCTTACTCGTCAAACACGCTTCAAATGTAGGTTTGTTTCTGTTATATACTCACTGTGTGTTCGCTTGTATCATGGGCGTCTAATGCTTTTGTGCTGTTTTTTCTTTTTTTGGGTTGGTTATTTTTAAAACTTGGTGACACACTACCGTGCCTCTTAATACACAACAAAATACACATTGATAATATATGAAATATAGGCCCCTTCTGACTAACCGCAGGAACAATTTTGGTAACTCTACAGGGTCCCTTTACTAGCTGCCTTATCTGCCCCAAAGTCCCAATGTCCTAACTACCAGGCATCGACCTTTCCGAACTACCCCAGACCGCCTCACACTGTTCTGAGACTCTACCCAGCTGCCACCACGTACTTCCCACTCAGCCCAGATCCTCTTTTCGGCTTCCACAGTGTCCCTTTCCCAACTACCCCCGGTTCCTCCTTCCACACTACCCCTCCACACCCTATACCAAATACCCCAGGTTACCCTAATCCATCTTCATGTGGCCAATTCCTGCCCATCCCGACTACCCATGATTTCCTTTTCAAACTACCCATTTTGCCGGCCCTTTGTTAACTAACCCAGATTTTCGGTAACATTTCATATAGAATCCCAAGTATGTAAATGAGTCAGGGAGGTCGGGTCCCAAGAATTCCCAATTTCAGACGTCCGCCATTGGTTTAACACGTAACACGTAATATTTTTATATGTTGTCAGGATATTTTCTTATTTCCAAACCGTTGGAGGTTTGAATATCAACTCCACTGGAAGGATTATTTCTGATTTTTTTTTGTTTGTATTAATAATCGCACGAGGAGAATCGTATGTGGTCATGGGAACAACCCTGACCGACCCACATCAAAGCACCCAAATTGGTTTGTGGTTTGCCTCCCGGATTGCTGTAAATTTCTTGTGACATTTTTGGTGAATTGCCTATAATGAATGAGGCTTGGCCGCCACCGAGCCTGCGAATGAGGTATTACAGTGGATTCTGTCATGCGCTATAAGGGGAAGTCGGGTAATACCGCCCGCGGGGTATCCCGAACGCATCGATTTCCTAATTGGTAAAGAGGGAACCGTGTTTCCACCCTAATGGTGTTCGCTGCCTTTGGACTTATTTCAATGTAAACCTGACCACTTAGGAACTCTCGCACAATTCTCGCGAGATTACCAAAACCTTTATTTTTTAGCGTGAAATGAATAGTCGACATAATTTTCTGGATGGCAATATCACCTCTACAAAAAGAAGAGAGGGGAAGGGGTTTAATAGTTTAATAGGACCAGGGTTCCTTCACAATTAAAAACACGTACAACAGGGGGCACGTCCATTATGAAGTTTATGAAAGTAACGCGATTACAAACATCACCTGGTTTGGGGTAATCCCGAACGACCCGTTTCCATGGCAACCAATATAGGTGTGTCCATCTCATCTACATAATTTGATACTCTCATCGAGCTTTTCAATATATATTATTATCATAACTTTATGTTGCGAGAAACAAAAAATGCTATTTTATCCCCAAAGTTGCTGCCATTGAAAAACCACGTTCGGCATTAGCCGTGAGGTGTCGGGTAATCCCGAACGACGCCATTTTTTTTTTTTTTTTGATCATAACTTCTTTTCTAACAGGTTTGAGTAAAGAAAAACACGTGTATAGTTAGAGTTTTGCTTACACTTTTTTATCGAAATGGTTATCTTTACCAAACATTGTTTTAGGATGGACTTATTGGCTTCAATCGAATGGTGTTCGGCATTACCCGACTTACCCCCTATGATGTAGCGCTTGACGGAATAAATGGAAATACCTGATTTGCATACTTGGGACTTCTCTATGAAACATCTAACAGAGTTTCCTTCCCAACTACCCAGAGATCCCTTTCCCAACTACCCCAGGGTTCTCTTTCCAACAATTGGGATTCCACATTATACAAGAGTGTTTGCCAATCACCCCCTTCCACCAACACGTCATTACCCTTCCCCATCCAATTCAGGTTCCCATTTTCACCAAATTGGAAATTGGAAAAATAAAAATATTGAAAAAATTGTAATTATTTTGTTTCTTCCTTTTTTAAAAATTCGTGTGTATATTTTGTTTTGATCATTTTCCACCTTTTTGTAGGTTTTATTATATTTTTATTCTTACTTAATTTTGTTTTATATTTCAACCTCAGCGAGGTAATATTTATTTCTTTTACACCACTTACTGTCATCACAGAGTATTTTATCTTTCATTCTATAAGACAATACAGTAATTCAATTGCGTGAATAATAGTTAATCAAGAGTAGGCCTACACACACACACAAGTACACATAAATACATATACAAATACAAACAATGTGTATAGAGCCAAACCTTGCATGCACATGCACGCTCGTACACGCATATGTATGTAAATATACACACTCGCGCGCACACATGCACATGCATACATGAGCGCACATGTACATGCATTGTATATGAAGGTGTATGCATGTATATACACAATATATCATTTTCCAATACAAGCATTATATCGATTGAGCTTTGAACTAGTCCGTTTATCAACATGTTAACATATCTTATTATTTTTGTTACAATTATCATTTATATATTGCAATTATCACGTTGTAACAAAATATACATTGTGCCGCAGTGATACTGCAATGATACACTTCAACATAAACAACAACGCTATTCATTAATATGTACCATTGTGTCCATATTTCAACAACTTAAGGTATTTACTAAATGCAGCTGCAGTCACGTTAAATCATTTGTGCCATTACAATTTATATTAACACATTTAAAGTGAAATATTTTGGTTTACTATTTGTCATATTTACTAAATGCAATCACGTTAAATCATTTGTGCCATTACAATTTATATTAACACATTTAAAGTTTAATGTTTTGGTTTACTATTTGTCATATTTTTGTGTATTGTTTATTTTTATAATTGTTTAAAAAAAAATTTCTTCATAATTTTTCCTTTTTATGTAATTGTAATTTATTTAATGTGTTGTTTTAATTTCTAATATTCATGTTTTATTCTTTAAAATTAATTTGTATTACTTTTAAGTTTCAATATTTTGTCATATTTGTTCATTTTAAATGCTTATTTTATTGTTTTATTCATTTTTATTTTATATTTTAATATGTAGTTAGTATTTATGTTCAAGTTCCATTGTTTATTTACTATTACTGTTTTTATTGTAATTAGCAAAATGAATAAAATAGCACGCCACACCTTTCCTGAACAAATGTCTTGCTTTTTATTATAAGGTGGTGACAAAGTTTACTAATCCTACAGGTCACGTCTGATAAGGTTCCGTACGGACCCCAACAACCCTAACCTTGATACCCCGCCGCAAAACGCGAAAGCCGAGAACCGCGCAATTCTAGTTGAATATGGTTTTGGTAATCACTTGTTTCGTATGTGTTCTGCATAAAGGATTTTGGTATTTCGCTTACTTTGATTGGGGGAGTTTTGACTATTTTCGTATGAGCTTTCGATAATACACACACTGAATGAAATACTAACAAGTATGCCGAACCTTTACTGTTAATTTTGGAACGTTATCAATAAGAAAACGACAATAGTTTTCCTACAATTTTAAATGGTTATTGCGATTATAATGGACTGTATAACATTATCGAAGACTAGCTATTTACGATTAGTGTTTAAAGGAAATTATGTGCATGATTCTGATATTTGGAAAATTGGGATGGATCAGAAAGTTAAGTAACGTAAGCTAATATAAATCAAAAAAGTGAAAATTGTCCCACATTTGTTGAAGTATTTTGCCCTTTTAATTTCGCGCCCAATAGCTTACTCGAAAAACGATTCCGACACTCAAATCGCGCAAATGGTGACGTCAAAAGTGATGACCTCCATAATTACGTCGTTGTGAACCATCATATCCAGTGTTGCCATTTCACTATAACTGCGATCGATGGGTTTTTTATATCCCATAATAATTAAAACACAACGAATGAAACAAAATATGTAATCTGTAAACTTATTTTCAAATTTTATTATACTTTCATTAATCCATCCATATTACAGTGCAGCAATAACAATTCGATTCAACACGATGTGTTGGTCATCAGTTTGACGTACGAGGAGAGCAAAATGGGCGCTTTTGATCAATGAAGGGCCGCGCGAAAAAATCCGCCCGTTCTTAGTATGTCAAAAAAGCACAAATTAAAATGCCCCTATTTTGTTAATTTACATCAAAATTGTATTATTTTTTCGGGAATGCGTGCTGATGTATGTACATCTATTTTATGAATGTAAGTAAAAATGAGCTTGGACAAAATCTTGACATATTTCTTTAAGTGGCTTCCAAGGAATGTGCTTTTCAAAAGGGATCGTAGTGTTACAATGAGTATAAATTTGATCAATACTGAATGCCTGTGAATAACACCGGTGTGATACCTAAAAGGTCGATCTTGATACGTAATTATATTGCGCATCTGTTTTCTTTACACGAATTCTCTCTGAATACACTGATAATATTAATTTGTCAAGAAAAAGTGTTTTCTTTACACGAATTCTCTCTGAATACACTGATAATATTAATTTGTCAAGAAAAAGGTCTTACTTGATTACAAACTAGAATTAGTCATTCAAGGAAATCAATCTGGAATTTTTGTTATAATGTTTTTATCATCACAGGTATTTTCATAGCTTAATTTCACATTTTAAAGTTGCATGACAAATTAATGAATGACAAAATCGTTAATTTGTCAATTCTAGTGCATTACAAATTAAATTTTGGTGTATGACAAATTAAATGACGAATTGTGAATTTATAGTTAAATGACAAAATATGAATGCATTATTTGCCATTTAGTTTGTCACCTAATTTGCCAGGTACTAAAATGACAAGTTGACGACAATTCACTAATTTGTCATCAAATTTAACAAAAAAATTAAAATGTTATATTCATACAGATATATATGATCAAAAAAAATAAATAAAAAGCTGGTAATTGTTAATTAAATATTATGAAAACTTTTTATATTCATTTTCTTGAATGATCAAAAAGTCATTTGAATGACAAATTTCAATGACCCTTTGGTGACAAATGAACGTTTTCAGTGTATTGTTCTTATATAAAAGTGATTATAGAAGAACTCTTATTATAGATTTTCTAGCATTTGTTTTAGGTATGTTTGGTTCCGATATTTGTCTTGTTTTCATGTTATATTGAAATTACCTCTCGACTATTTGCAACCACCTTTGATTTGGTTCTTGACCGTATTTAAGTGTAATGGTCATTTTTGTTTATTTCTCTCAAGAAAAATCACGTTTGCGGGTAATAACATCGTACATTTGCACAGAATGTAACCAATGGAATAAATAATCTAAACAGGTGTCAATTTTATTCTGGTTTGTCTTAACAAAGATACTTTAAACAGCTGTGAAAATGGAATTTACAAGAACAAAGCCCCTTCAACTAAACTATTATATATGTATGAGTTCCATAATGATTGGTATATATATGTTGCATTTAATTATGTGTAGCACATATCCCTAACTGCGATTAAATACACTTTAAAAAAATCAAGGAGTGGACCCCTGCCTTGGGTTAGGAGGATATTGCCCTTAAACGGTACTTCCTTTTTTGCGGATATCGCCAGATTTCCCTCTGGGGGACGTTTGGGATATAGAAATGAGCATGAATAGAAAGAAAGGTATGTATCGGAAATTAGCTACGATATAAAGTGCATCTAGACATGTCTGTGCTATTACTCTAACACGTATCATACTGTCTGTATATTTTGTTGTATTTTTTTGTTTTGTTTGTAGTCTTCTTCCAGTATAGTACAAACTTCAGTTGATGAAGACTAAAACACTTTGGCGGATGTGATGCATACGGTCGATTATTAAAATTTTATTTAATCCTTCTTTGTAGACATCCACAGATGGAGCTTGGATAATTGACTCATGTAGTAGGTTCCATTCCCTTGCAGTGCGTGGAAGAGTGGCGTATCGGGCCTGCCCGCTCTGAGGGGGCAAATTTCCCAGTCTTGGGAAATTTTCCCTCTCAGGGGGTCAAAAGGCCAATTTTTCCCGGTCAGAGGGCTAATAAACGGCTGATTTAGCATGATTTTTGCAATTTTTTCCCGGCCAAAGTCGTCAGGGGGGCAACCTGGCCCCCTGCCCCCCGCCTGTTACGCCAGTGGCGTGGAAGGAAGGACATTTTGTGATAGTCTCTCGAAGAATACGGGATGATGAAAGCCTGGCAATTTTCAGTGCGTGTAGGATTAGTACGATTTTGGAGTCCAGATATGTGTTGATGTCAGTGGCAAGCAGGTTAATGTTGAATCTTGTACAGCATTGGCAGTCTTGCTTTCTGCCTTCTGTCAGCCAAGGTCGACCAGGAGAGTTGCTGAAGCATGGTACCAACACTGCTGGTTCTTTTATAGTTGTTAAGGGTGAACCTGGCAGCACGTCTTTGGACTTTTTCCAGTTTCTTGGACTGTCCATCGGGATGCGGATCCCACACTGTGCTGCTGTATTCTTGGATTTATCTTACAAGAGATTTAGAAGCTTGGTCCTTGGTTTGATGATTTATTTTTACATTGATGTTGCGACGGATGTGACGGAAAAGTTTAGAGCGTTGTTAGCCTTAGCTGAGATGATGTAAATATGCTTACTCCTTCTGAAATCACTGGCGATTGTCACACCCAGGTACTTCGCCTGATCCACTTGCTTTATATGGTTGATGACCACGTAAGTTGTACGGGTAGTGATGTTTCGCTTGCGAGTGTATAAATACTTCGCAACTTTATTTATTGGTGGAATTACCATCAGTCTTCCCCCACTGTGAGAGGGTGGCAAATTTGTTGAAGCAACTTGGAAATCTCTTGCTCCTTTACCAGCCATTATATCATGGTTGTCATCAGCGAAGGCCTGTGTCAAACCTTCATAATATTATTTACGTAAATATGAATAGCACGGTCCTAGGACAGATCCTTGTGGGACATCTGACAGGACAGGAACACTACAGTTTTCCCTGAAATCAATTTCATCCACAATATATAAACAACCAAAAAAAACTTTTAATGGGATACATCAATATACACAGTATTGAAATAGGCTTTGCAATATGCATATTGCTTTTTTACATAAAACCGCAAATTTGTTTCCACGGTAATATGATGGGCTTATGTGCAATGCCAGCCTCTCAATATCAAGTGGAAACACAATTGACTAAATTTGAACAAGCACCTTTAACACAGACTGTTACAAGAAGAAGTTTCGTCGTTAAAAGTCAGATGACGGATAAAAGAGTAGTAATTTAAGTAAAATAAGCTTAAGTAATCAGAGAAATTTTTAAAAACACGTCCAGCATGCACCAACATTTTTTTTTCTTTTTTTCTTTCTGAATTAAATGAACACGACGAGCACACGACGACCACTTTGTTGAAGGTCTTACAATAATGCATGCGTATATTGATAGATATTGTACACTCCATCCTTTTCTGTGAAGGGACGTTTAAGGGGACAGAGGCGAGCGCCCCCCTGCTCAGAACCCCCCTACATCCCCCTCCAATAACATTGTCTATGGAGAATGACCCAAATTCCCCCCCCCCCCCCCCGAATTTTGTCAACGCTGGTTACCCACCAAACAATCCACGGGCTAATGGAACGTCACTCTCACTTATGCCGATAGTCACTTGGTGCGAATTGATTCACCGGAAAAATATCGCCCCACCGGTGCTGCTTTGAGATTATGTGTCTTATCAAATACTATATTTCCGATATCGAAAATTATTTTTTTTGAATGTTTACTATTTTTCATATCGAATTGGTAGTATTTTGTATAATGCTAATATTCGATATCAAAAAGTAGTAGTATTTGGTAACCCTTTATTTTTGTAGTTTTTCCTGTAAAAAAGACCGTGCACGTAGTGTTATTGGTTATGGGCTCTCACAGGTAATAATTCTGCTTCGATCGTACGCAGGAACTGAAAAACATAAAATTACTTCGTCCCAGCCACAATTTACTTAGACTACTAAATACGCGCGCGTACTTTGGATGCATACTTATTTGTTTCTTGGCCGTTTCCCTTGCACAGTATCACGGTATGTCTGGAGGGAATGCTGGCATAATTTTTACCGCGGGAATTGTGGCTTCTGGAACTGTTGCTGTGTTGAGATTGCCGCCCATTTGTTTTGTACGTATTGGCAATGTATTTAGACTATACTCTCTGCCAATTCCACAAAACTACGCCGCCCGCATTTCCCGCCAACAGAACACTTGCACACAGGACATGACTTATATTAATCCATTTTAACGTGTATTTCAATGGGTAAGATTATTTTGTGGTGTACGCTCTTCAAGCCAGTCCTTCCGCTATGTCTTTCCTTGTAACAAGTAAAAAAAAAAATACTGCAAGTAAACTTGCGTCATCCCAATGGCAAGATGGCAGTATAACAAGTTGGTTAGTTGGCACAATTGACCTTTGACCTTTGTCCAGGACCTTTGACATCAATCCCATAATGAAGGACCCCCATTGCACCTTAACCCCATCCTGTTTAAATCGGACTTAACTTTTCAAAGGAGACGCCAACAATTGAAAATTCCCCTATAACCAAACTGGAACACCCACACACCATACACAACATACACATACGGACATTCTCACCCTCGCAATAGCCCCTCTGCTTTTCAACCGGGGGGGGGTAAAAATCACGTTAATCATTTCAATCGTCGGTTGCTTTCAATATAATCCACACACATGCTTAAAAATAAATACAAATCGATTCCAAACGATAGCTATGGCAAATATTACAAAGTTAATTGACCAGAAATCGGTAAAATGAAATTATCCATGAGAAGCACTGAGTACACGGTACTAAACACTACTACTTTTGAGCGTTACCAAATTTCGACGCACCACCGTATGGAGTTTTTGTGGACGCAACTTGGTGATAACGGATTATGGCCATTAACACTTAAGTGTAGGGGGGGTGTCAATGTTTATCCAGGATTTGTTTCTTTGAACCATGTGTAAACGCTAAATTATTTTTAACAATTGCCTATATGTACATGAATTAGTTAAGTTGGCACTATTTGGGTTGAAAAAAAATCAAATCGGCCTTGGCGTTTTTATACTAATTAGCATATAAGCATTTTGGGCCGTATGCAAAATTATTTTTGCCACTTAAATCGTAGTGTATGCTCTTTATTTTTTTTTAATTCAGCAATGTAAGGGTAGTAATGTCCTCTACTATTTATGAAGCCATGTTATTTGGCAAAAAAGTCCTTCGGGAAAGTGAGTTTTCATTTTTGGGCGGGCGAATTGCTGCGAGTTCATTAAAATTCGGTTTTTGGCTAGCCATTTCGAATCTGTTTGTTCATGTATCCCATTAATGACTCCAAAAAAAAAAAAAAAAAAAAAAAAAAAAGTTTTTAGATAAATAATTTCCAACGGCCAAAGTGGGGGTTTCAGAGCACACACAGAGCAAAAGAGCAGCATTTTTTTCGGACAACTGATTCTGAATCTCGAAGAGAGTCGTAGAGAACACACACGACTGTTTATATGACGTTTCATCAACCCATGCTTATTGTCTGTTATTCTCAAAATAACGGTCGGCCTGCATTGCTAGAAATCCCCTTGTATGGGACGCCGGTTGTATTGCACGCTTTAGCCGTCCTTTAAATATAAGACACATGTTTTGTAGAAACACATTCCATACAATCACAGTGTTATAACCAAAAGTTCCATGGGAACCAATGTTTTAGACACAAATCATATGTAAACAGAGACACAGGGTGATTATTATACTGATACAGTTATCGAACCGTAAGAGTGTAATTTACAGTTTCACTAGTGTCTTTACACATGTATTGAGTTGAGAGAAACAAGCTGGTAGAAACTTTATTATCATTTTTGAATCCAAAAGACACTTGAAATTATAAGCTTCAAATTTGACACGGAATTTATTCGATTTGTTAACAGTTTTGAAACCATTAATAATACTCTGTTAAAATAGTTTATGGTTCAATCCTAATAATGCATTTTTAATTGATTTTTGATATTGTAATTTTCAAAATTGCTCATGCTTAGGTAATTCAATTTCAATTAGTAGCTGTAATTTTATAAAAAGTGCAATTAGTGAGCGAAAAGAACCAATGCATATTACCTGGAAGATGTCACAATTAAACAAAGCAAACACCCACTTGCTAGCTTTATATCGATACAGTTTGAGCTACTGTCATGGCAGCATGCAATGAATTAACGATGACATTTACTTACCGAATCATTTTTTCATTCAGACAACAATACACAGAATGCAAGATATAGATTAATTATTAATTATTAAAAACAAAAGCATCGGGTTTTTTATAACAAAAAACATTTTAAAAATTAAATAAATGATCATTTTTAATTTTGTGGGAAAATATTTTTACTTTTGATTCGCAAACTATATTGACATTCCAAATTTACACAGATACACAGAGTGAGACAGACACACCAACAGAATACTGGTGGTCAATAAAAACCCTACATTCAGGGAAAGATTTTTCTTCAAGTTAAACGTATTTTTGCTTCATTAAACAGGCTATCAGAAGATTTTTAATTTGGTTCTTTCTGGACTTTGGTTCAGAAACTTATGACATTTTGCGGAGAGACCTAAACATTCAGTTTGGCCGATTTAGCAATACAATTCGCGGAGAGAATGACACCGACTTATACCATAACACATTATAGCAACGACAATTCACATAGTGCAATTTCGGATTCGTTATCCGTTTCTTCTCGACAAAAACATATCAGTTGAATCAACTGGTCTATTGTGTAACATAATATAAGTAAAATATCTTCAAAAAAATAAAGTACCATTGTTCAATCATAAAGCGTCAGTTATTGAAATCACCCCATATCAATGTCTCCGTTCATGAACATAAGGAAACTTGCTCAGAGATTTTTGTTTTACATCTCTACGGTAATTATTTTGCACAAATACAGTATACTCAGCGTCAATAAATTTTGCAAGAAGAACTAAAGCTGAAGTTTGTAGTATAAATCGGAAATTCAAACTTATTTATCAATAATCGCACTGCTGGTTTTTTCCAAGCGGAATACAACCTTGCATGGTTTCACTTTTGCTCCCAAGTTTCGTTGTAGGTTCAAACCTGAAATCTTGCTGAACCAAAGTAAACTGTGGGTCTTACAACCAGCTATCTTGAAATTCTTATTTGGGAAATGATTTTTTTTTTACGTGTGTGTGGTGTGTGATCTCGGGATATTTATTTTTATAATCTTCCAATTACTCTCCCCAACCTTCTATTGTTTAACAATAAAATTTTTTTTTTTTTTTTTTTTTTTTTTTTAAAAAAAAAACCCATGTTTACTCTATGTAAACGATGCATCTTGTTTGGCTCAAAAATCGGCAAAACAGGATTTTAAGTCTCTCAGCAAAATAGGCGTTAACTTCTTCCTCCAAAGTCCAAATGTCACCCAAATAAACGTTTTCCGAAAGCCTGTTTATCCTTCTTTAAACCATAGCAAACATTTGAAGCAAAAACAATTCTTAAACTATTGTATTGATTTTATTTGGAATGTAGGGTTTTTTGCTCACACGGTACACACGCCACAACCTACTAACCACACACCACACACACACACACACACACACGCACACAATCCGCATGTCTTCATGTTAAGTTCAAAGAAAGAAAACTTAATTTCTTAAAGGTGCATTTCTGATTCCATACACAGTCAGTTTTTTACACGTTCACTAGATATCCTTCGAGAAAATCTTATTCACAAGTTGTTAGGTGATCCCGACTTGCGGTTTTATTTATGAGCAAATGCTCGTTTCCCACAGTCCTAAGGCCCACGTACCTATTAATTCTGTCCGTAACGGACAGGAAACGAGAAAATTCGGAATTTCTTACAGACGCGACCGATTTTGCCATGCAAGATTTGGCAACTCATGAATTCTAATGTTAGCGGTTTCGATGATATGAAAAAATCTCAACTTTTTTTTCGGCAAGTTCGGGGGACGAGGCTGTGGACACGAAATGCCTCTTTAACTTAACCATCGTCTTTTATATTTCGACTCAATAACATCGCACTTAAACACTGTTTATATAATAAACTAGTAATTGTCCATTCTTTGTCTTGTCAATCTTGTAGAAACACAAACCGCATGAAAATCGGTTATTCCTAACTTTTGGTGTGAAAATATGGAATTTCCATATTCTCATTCATTGAAGAGGTTTATCAGGATCAATATATAAACATCATAAAATTACATCAATTAGAGCTGAAAACCGCTAGGAAAATTTCGTCTGCAAATTCTCAAAAGTGGATAACATATCAAAGTTGTTTGAGGATATTTATGAACTACACTTGTCTTATGAAACTTGGTGAAAACACGTTAAAACAGAGCGAAATGGCCCGCAATCTAGAGAACAGGTTCAAAAACCAATTTGCGCACACGTAAGTCTGTGGCAGTGTTGGCGGTCCACTAATTATACCAAAATTGAATACACTCAACCATTAAAACAACGAACCCCGTCACGGGACTTGGTATTTATTAACTACAAATATAATAATAATATAACTAGTCTTGATATAGCGCTTAATAATGGAGAGGCCTCTAGGCGCATCACATAGAAAAGAAAGGAGCAATAATATCATTATCAATACGACAAATACCACAATAGATTAAAATTCTAATGTTACACAACAAGGATATCATCAATGATACACCATTTCAAATAACTTAGTATAAAATTTCAGTGAAATTCACACATATTATATACAGTATATTGTGACCACAGATAGAAGCAGAAAGAAAACACCATTGCTCCCCATACTAAGGAAACATATGGGGAACACCGATCGTCAGCTGTGAGGATCTGTGTGGTATGTACCCCACAGTACTCTGTTGTCTTGATCTTTCCTGGATTCAGATGCCACAACCCTACCTAATCTGCTGAAAACACCTATCCTAGGCAACCGGTTGGATGAAGGTAGAGACAAGAAAAGAAAGAAACAAAAATCACGTTTTGGATTAGTGATTGAACTGCTCAGAAACAGATACGTCTCAGAAGCCAAATGTTGTGTCAATAGGAAATTCCTTCAGACGACTTGACCATAGTTGCTGACTTAGCCTAAGCGGAACTGTTGGGGAGTTTATTCCACAATTGCTAGCTGCATATGCAAAAGATCTATTACCATATAACTTTGTTGATGAGTTGGTTGATTTACTCAGCTGGGAGCAAGAATATGATCTCAAGTTTCTCGGTGGTAATCATTGGATGAGCTCAGAGATAATGCAGTGACATGCCCGTGGATGGTCTTATAGGAGAACAGAATCTTACACTGACCCTGTTTAATTGTAAGCCATGTCGTTGGTAGATAGCTGGTGTGATTTGATCTCGTCGACGAATTTTAAGGACAAGACGGGCAGCTGCATTTTGAACTCGCTGGAACCTTAGTCAATTCTCTTTCTGGAAGGGCCATAAGCAGTAATTGCAGGAATCCACCTAGATTTACCAAGGCGTGTACCAATCTGGATTGGTAATTTTTTCATCAAGGTACCGTCGAACTGCCCAATTTTCCTTATTGAGAGCCAACATCTTTGCATCACATGATTGATCATTCTTAGTGATGAGTCGGAGATGACATCAATGCTTCCGTGCTTCAGCTGACTGATGTATAACAGAATTGCAATGAATCAGAGTTAGCTGAGATTTGCTGCTGAGCTTTTAAAATGAGAGCGAAAGTACAACATCTCTGTGTTCTTGTCAGGATTACACCAGGATCTGATGTCTACAATACAGTTTCATCTGTTTAATGGTTTTCTTCACGATCCCGAGGGTGGACAGTCAGGTAGAGCTGGGTGTTTATCAGCGTAAATAATTATTTCAACTTTCTCTTAAAGGTGCGTGATTCCGATTGTCTTTAGGACCCCCTGATTTTACCCGGAAGTAGTATCAATTTTTGATATCAGATGAAAGGCCGTATTTTGCTCATTGTCGTCCGAAAGTTGAGCCCTCAAATCCCTTTGCATTCCCCATATATAAACAAAAAAACGCCGTTTTAAGTGGTTATCAACCATCATATTAGTACGTTCAATCGGCCTTTGCAAACATGCCATATTTGCGTCTCACCATCAAAACCGCAGTTTTTGTTTCCCACTGTACTTGTTGGTGTTAATGTGCAAGTGCCAGGCTCTCAGATTAAGTAGAAGAACCAATAACACATAAATCGAACAAGCACCTTTAAAAAATAAAACTCCATATTCAGATTTCTTATTAATAGATCTTGTCTCAACCGTTTGAAAACATCATCCCCCTTTCGATTAAAATCCCCTCCGTTTGAAATCAACTTATTATCTAAATAGACATTTCAAAGTGAATTCAAGTGATCATCAATTGTCTCTTTGGTTCAGTTTCACGACTGCGATATTATACACCCTTAGTTTTGAAAACGTGGAACGCAAACCTTTCACGTATGACGTATTCGGACGAAATTACGTGAGTAGGCCTACATTCAATCATGGCATTGTTTATTGTTAAAGGGTCATTTCGTGATCCCCAGCCTCGTCCCCCCGACTACCTAAATGTGAGATTTTGATGTCATCTAAACCGTTAGCCTTAGTAATCCCACGTGTGTCCAATCTTAGGTGCAAATTCTTTTGCATCTTTGAGAAATTGGCAATTTTGTATTTTTTCTGTCCGTAAACGTCCGGTTTCAAAAAAAAACGGACGATACTACAGCACAGTAGCCTATGGGACCTTGGGAAATGACAAGTGCTCATAACACCAAACCTCAAGATCGGGATCAGCTCAACATGTTGAGAAAAGCTTTTCTCCAAGGATATCTATGATCAATGAATAAAAAGAAGGTGCTGAAATCACGAAAATGCACCTTTAACCATTATTGCCCCATATACTAGTGGTGTGCAATTCGTTTTTGACCCATTTTTCCTACACGGCCGCCATTTTGTTATTTAATCTTTGCTTTCAATTCCGTTTTGCACCCAGGTTTCTAACCAAGCATATTGTGTTAAAACATATCTTTAAAAATGTTGATATTCCACCCACTTTTGAGAAATTTGCAGCACCAAACGTGTGTGGACCAACTCTGTAGTTTTTATTATCTGATCCAAAACAACTTAACTTATGGACATTTAAAAAAGCTGTTGCTTTTCATCAGTTACCTAGATGAGACTGCTAATCCCAATGCTTGTGTAGCTACTACCCAAGACAAAGAAAGTGTGAAGAGAATGAAAAAGAACAAAATAGAGCTTTTGCTGTTCTCCTTAAGTCTAAGAGTACGAAAAAGTTACTCTAGTGGATTTCCAAATTACGCGAGCTCCTTGCCATAATCGGGGCGGGTAGGATTTGATACGTGGTTCAAATCTCCGTCCATCAGAGACCGAGGCCTTTGTTGCCATAACAGCCTATTGTGACCATGACTAACAGTTCCCTGTTCAGAATCGGCTTACTGGAACTGATGTATGCAGTGACACAAATGTCTGTTAGTCTGACTCAGAGATTTTCGAATATATTTTTTTGTTTAATAATGAAAAATAGTCAACTCGAACTAGATATAAACAGAAAATCACAATTCCGAAATTTGAGATGAATCGGATTTTTCCGTTTTGATGCAGTAAAAAGTTATGCACAGTATGGCTCAAAAACTTAAACTTTAACAATGTCATTTTTTTTAACAAAAATTTCCGGATCCGGAATTTTATAACAAAGTTTGTGATTTTTCTATATGAAGGAGTTCGATTTAAGCTTAGCAATTTCAACGAAAAAAAAAAAAAAAACAGTTATTAGTATATGGACAAGCATTATGTACATGCAAAAACACGTTTTTTTTGGAAATTGAGGGCGCCCTCCTCAGGAATCTCTGAGTCATCCTTAATGATTGAAGGAACGTTGCCATTGATGGCATGGTGCTCAAATCCGTTTTGCGCTAATCCTCTCCAATACAAGGTTGCTCCTTTTTTTAATGAACCAAATAAAACGCATCGCGTCGATTATATAATCATTATTTCTCCAATGCTATTATAACGATGGTATGTGAGTTCAAGGTAAGTTATGTTCAAATAACACATTCAATTAAATAAATGCTGTGTGTTTCATCCTGATCCTTATTGAAAACATCCCTTATGTGAAACTAATACATGTTTTCAACATTTATTAAAGCTACATTAATATATATTGTAGGAGTACCATAAACTTTTTACCTTGGCCGTTAAACTAATCCTCTACCTCTCACGGGGGTTTGATGGACTGACCTAAAACTTTTAATGAGGTCTCACTTATTTTTGGAATCTACTATAGAGTTCTACAATCTATTTCCATGACAAACCTCCAATACCATCCGTAACCTGCTTCGCACCCTAAAGATTAAACTGGGATTCCACGAATTTAACTGATGCCATCTATAACATCCCTTGGCATCACTGTATCGCGATTACATTGGCGAGACTGGCAAAAAATTGGATACAGACAGAGACCCTTTAACCCTCTTCCAACCAAGGGTTTTTTGTACTACGTTAACGACCAAGGGGGGGGGGGTTTGCGGGGTGGGGGGGGGGTTGGTGTCGTTATAATAAAGCACCCGAGGATGATGATTTTGATACGTGGAGAAGGTATGGTCCTCCTCTTTAATGATACCAAAAAAAGTCCACAACTTAGATTGGCGCACAATGACGTAATTTTCCAAGTCCACGAGGGCGCAAAATTGACAATGTCCACAGAAAATAGGCGAAATCCGATTTTGCGCTTAAAAACGTAGGAATACGGATTTTCAGACGGTTTTTAGCTCTAAATGATGGCTAGGTTTTACATAAACATAGAGTTTAGGAGCTAATGTGCATAATATTTTAAAAAATGCCACCATAAAATATCCTGGGTGGTACCACCCCCTACCATTCGACTTTGACGGCAACCCTAACCACGGTGAATGTGACTACCTTCACATTTTTTTCGAGTAAAATGGACCGGAAAGGATGATGTCTTGTGAGGAGAAACGATTACCTAGAAAGCTTTTCGAAGTTTTTTGGCAATTTTAGCGCACAGGAGGCGAAGTCAATGGGGGGGGGGGGACGAGGGTTTTTAAAACAGAAGTGAAAAGTGAGCAAAAAACTGTTGCTACATAATCAGGCCAGCCACAGAAAAGAATCACTTTTTCTACATTCCACAAGTCGCCATAACAAAGCAAGTTAGCAGATTGTTATAGATGAGGAGAGGCGGGCACAGATCATAGGCACGGAGCGAGATAAAAAAAAAACATGGGTTAAGGAGGCGGATAAGAAAAAGAAGGGGACCCCATGAACCGAGATGAGGGGGCAGTATAACTTACCCATGTTTTTGATGGAAATGCTAATCGCCACAACCCCAGCTGCCAAAATCAACTGGTATAACACCGTTGCTAGGAGGGTACACCAGCATTACGAACCCGCATTACGATTACCAGTTATCTAGGTGCTGAGGAAAGCAACACAAGGCTGTGCTTTGATGAAACGTCCCAAGTAAGTGAGCTCGTTTGGATCAGAATAATAGACACTCATTTTAGTTTATCCAACAATCGCTAGTTAGAAGAAATTGAAGTTTTATGACATACGAAATCTGCGTCATATTTGACGTTACTGCTAGGCGTTGGTACTCATGTGATATCAAGCAAAGAAGAGACTGTGTTTCTTGTGCTTCGTACACCGGGGTTGGTAGGTCTCCCGAAAGGGGTGGACGGTTACCACTCCATCCATCACTTTGCGATCATCCTGCATTTCAATAATACCCGGTGGGTGTTTTTAGTTGCATGGAAAAACAGCGTTGAAATGAAATTGGACACGTTACATTAAAATCATTTGGCCACAGAAAAGGGGAGAGGGCGAAAGTGATACAAGAAAGGTGGTAAACCCCCTTCGGTAGATCGAGGGATAATACCTGACACTCCAATACGCGGTTGTGTTACAAATTGCGACGCAGTACGTTGCCGTGATAACATTTCTATTTCTCTCTCGCGCTACAAATTAAAACTCTCCCAGTGGAGTTGATTCTTTTAAAACATAATTATATTACTTTATATTAATGTAATTGTTCGACCTTCTCTTTACAGGTGTATTGTACTATCCTAAATTGAATTATTCAAAAGGGGAAACATTTTTGTGCCAATTTCGTCGCCTATTTTTCACCAAACCAAAAATATGGGTTCGATTCAGCTTCGGTTTGACCGAGTACTAGCAGCTATTTACCGTATATTGATTAGAAGAGCAGAATCATTCAAAGGAAAGTAATCAAGACAACGTAAGGTGGTGGAAGAATACAGGGACGTGACAGAGAAAATATGGTCTCCGTATTTCAAGACAGCACTCTTCTTGCGTTTGCAGCATTCTTCTTTCTATCATTTGGGCAGACGGTTGTCTATTTTCGTTATCTTACGTTGTATTACAAGCAATTAGGTTTAATGCCAAGGATATAGGCATAATTACAAGCCTTCAATCGTGGGGTTGATTTCCATTTCGAGTTTAAATGGCTACGTAAGCCTGAAAATTCAAAAAATAAAACGCGGTTACCTATTGACAAGCTCCGTTATAGGAGCCGGTACCAGCCATTTCGCACTTAACTTTGTGCCTAATGTGCGTAGCATTAATTGCACGTCTCTCCCCTCATACAGGTCATACGTGGATTTACCTACGCGAGGGAAACCATTGCGAACAAAATCACAATGGTACTCTTGGCACTGAATTGTTAACTAAAATTGATCAACCTTGCGATGCACAGTATCTGGTCGTTTCAAGCAACGCGTATGGCTTGTGTGTCTTCATGCGAGTGACACGGTTTCTTGTACAATAGGAATGATCTTCGGAGAGTGTTCATCTACCTGATATTGGTCACCATTGTTTGTCAGATCTTTGGGTCTGCGTGGAACCCATTAAGCAGCACTGTAATTGTGAAATCTTTAGAATCCGAGAAACGAAATGAATTATGCGATTTTAGAGCAATTGGTGGAGTAGGCTACGGCCCTTGGGTAAGTTGTGCTCTTAAATGTAACAAAATTAACCAAACTGAATGACAATACGTTGAATCTAATAGCGGTATTCTAACACAATAAATAGCTAAAGTCTTTGAAGAAATATCACTGTATGTTTTAAATTATAACTATCTAAATTTTTCAAATAAAGCATAATGGTATTTTCAATGTGCAATATGTAATATTGTATTTTGATATGCCAAGGGGTTTTCTTACCTAAGGGGGATATAAATTATAATGGTTATTTTTTCTCATTCTTGTCAAATATGGTTATGCGATCAAAAAAGCACGGTTTCGAAAGTATGATGAATAGGATCCAAAAACAACCACTATTACAAGGCACTCGCCCAAAACAGTGATATTTACACGTTCTGTTAGGCGCTCCCATAAAGGTAAACATCACTATCTGTTCAACTAAACAAACTCACCCCAAGGCATCCAAATAAATGCAAGGCTTAATACTAAATAAACTTCAAGGCCGAGACCCGGTAAAACCACTATAGCGCCATCGATGTCAATACACGCATCAGGCCTTTGTGCTCTAAAACAAATCTACCACCCTCGCGCTTTCGTATATTGCGGTCACTTTTTTGTCGGATAGAGGGGGTTTTCAGATGAAGAGGAGGGGTTATTAAGAGGGCGGGGGAGCGAGTTGACTGCGACAAGGTGGGAAAAAGAGAAAAAAGAGAGGGGGGATACAATTATTAAAAAAAACTACTAGGAAAACATTATACAAAAGGAAATCAACAAAACAAACAACAAAACAAAAATAACAAAAACACACAAAACAAAGAACAGGAAAAATCTTTTTTCTTTAAAGTAATACAGGCCTATTTAGGATTGCTGTGTGGTGGCCTCATGCTTGACTTGGTAGACTATTGATGGTTATCATTGCAAAATCAAGGACAATTAACACCAATTCGTTAGTTTGTTTTTTGTTATACTTGATATGAGATACTGGCAGCCCCTGTAGCATGGTCCATGGCCAGCTTTGAGGTAAATGGTTTACAACATTTACAACATGCATTTTGTATATATATATGAATTAGGATAGGATATAAGAGTGGTCCAAAAAAAGTTTCACTTTTTTCTTCTTGCACATTCTCAAAATGTGGTTAGACATATCAAAATAGTTGAGGGTATGTATTAACTACAATATGTTGTTCAAACCTGGTGAAAACACAGCGATTTGAAAACAAAGCTGAAATGACCAAAATGGCCCGCGCATCTATAGAAAAAAGGTCAAAAAAAGGTCAAAACCACCTATGACACTCTGTTGGCGTATACCGAATTATATACCAAGATGATACACTTACTTTGAACTTATTTCCATATTATCAAAGGAAATATACAATATTACATATTATATCAAAACAACTTACAATTATAACGAATAATATGGGGCAGGGAGGGACGTCAAAAAGGCCTTATAAGGCCAGAAGTAGGACTCCCCTAACTAAAAACATTACAATGATTTTTTATTAATATTGAATTGGCTTTGGTACGATACAAGAATATTATTGCGAGCTAGAAAAATATTGTACGAGTCGAAGACGAGTACAATATTTTTTTAGAGATGTGCAATATATTCTGTATATACGAAAAAAAAAGGCCATTCAATATTATTAATTATTTAAATATCAGGCTGACTCAAACCAAAAGTGATGTAGTTCAAACTGGCGAGGTCTTGAGCAACATGATCAAACACCCCCGACCCGGTCTTCCAGTCTTAAACGATTAGTGCTTCGTTGAAGGTCGTTCCAAAAATGCCGGATGCGAGAAAATATTCAAAAGATAATGTATGCATCCGGGCACTTTTACCAAAGCTGTAGCAAATACAAATATTCTTTGTACCACCCGGAAGGCCTGATATAAAATAATAATTAAATGTACATGTCAACCAACAATACATTGATCGATATTATTTAAAATTAATGGCAGAATTATGATTAAATACTACAGTTAGCTTTAGGTTGAAGAAAAGATCAATTGAGTCAGTATTTTAAATGTCTTTATTGGTTTTTGCTGTTTTATATTCCCAAAGATTAACTTATTCCAGAGAGCAGGACACCTTCGAACGAATACCTCTGGATGCGAAATCAGTTCTGTTTATAGCAATAAAAAACAGACTGCACTTCTGGTTTGGTGGGATGGGATACTGTGATTATACAAAATAATTGTTAATAGCCAGGAAGGGATTTCAGAAGCGTTCGATACATAAATAACCCAGATTTAATTTATACATATCGTACACATTCAGAATAGTGATTTCATTAGACTAGTGGACTAGTATGAGCATTATATGGACAATGGTTAATTTACTCTATGGTTTACTTTCTTAGGATTGTATCTATTATCATACGTTTGATCAGTACTACCACACGCAAGAAGTCCATGAATATAAACCGCAAAATTAATGATTTTAATATACGTCAAGGTAGAAAGTGATTCAGCTTGTTTAAGATGCCGATATTTCTTGAAAAGAGTTGTATTGATAGAGGTTCATTAATGGTCTTTCCCATGTGATATTTCATCTTAACTTTTTTTAACAAACGACTAAAAAATTGCTTTGCTCTATCTCATTTTAAACCACTATGGAAAATTGTCGGACACCAAATCTGTAATTAGATGTTTTAGGTGTCACATAAATCATATAATTTGTGTTGTTGGCTTCCAATGAAGAGTTATTTTGCACCTGAACAAGTTTGAGACTTCTTGCACAACTCAATATTGTCCATAGCGGGCAGATAGCTCAATCAGGTAGCGCTAGACTCAGTGTATGCTCATCCATGGCGTATAGGCGTGCGTTCGAGGCCCTGTGGATCAGCTATTGTAATTCCCTAGACAAGAAATTAACCGCTGGTTGTCTCGATGTACCCATGCGATATTTGGGGAGACGGGGTCCCGGCTGCGATGGTTATTCGATGATATGTTTGCTGATAAGGGAAAGCGCTGATCCGATCTGCTGCATCCCTGAAATGATGCTAAGGTTATTGGTTATAGTTGCGCCACAGTGATCAGCGGCCAGTTGTGAAAAGCGCTTAGAGGCAATAGCATAAGGCGCTATATAAAATCTCGGCATTATATTATTATTAATATTTACATGTAATTGATAGCAAGATCTTTGTGGGAATTAAGTATTGTGGTATCATCAGCAAAATAGAATGAAATAAGTAAGTGATGATGACATTTCTGATTCGTGATATAGATAATAAACAATAATGGGCCCAATATAGATCCTTGAGGGACTCCACCATTGTGTGTGTATTCAAATATTAGAAGTACATGGAGTTATATTGAACATATGAAAAACTCTGTTAATAGGTAACCTATAAACAATCTAGTACTAGGCCGTCTGAAACCGAATGTTCAAGTTATGGAACAATATATCGTGATTTAGGGTATCAAAGGCTTTACTCAAGTCAAGATTATATCCAGGGTGTGGTGGTTCTTTTCCCCAGCATTGAATTGAAAACATTATCAATTAACATGCCATAAACGGTTGAATTGGATTTGAATAAAACCGACTTGTTGTTATTTTAAATGTCATGTTTCTATAAAACTTGGAACATCTACAAATATTAATCTCAAGATTTTAGAAAAACCTGGTAGCCCAATGAATTGGACGGAATTGGACTACATATGGCTGGTACATTTTTTGTTAGATTAGGAATAACCTAGCTTCGTAAGATCAGTTTGGTGTACTTTTCTGTTTGATGATTGAAAGATTAAAAATTTTAGCAAGGGGATAGGAAATTTCATTTGCAACACTTCATTTAGGTAGTGTTTAGTGTCACCATAAACCGGGACTCTTTATTTAGTCTATTTTCCTGGTAATCTTAAGTATATAATTCCCGGTATTGTTGACATAAATATGTTATATGAAGAGGATTCCTTAAAAATACTATGGAATTGTTTACCAGTAGTTTCAATTTTAGCCGCAAGATTTGGACCAAACATTAAAAAAGGTTTGTTTATTCTGGACAGACAGTGCGAATTTGTTGTCAAAAATATATACGTTTGGCATCACGTATTAGATTATGTAGTTTTCTAAATAATTTATACGTATTTAGATTATTTGCATTGGGGCGATGTTGTATTTTTTATAAAGTTGTTTTTGTTATTAATACTATTTGTATCCGGTTTGAGCCAGGATTGTAAAGGGTCTTTACGTATGCTTTCCGCGTATGTTTTGAGTGGAATACACTCATCAAGTATATTGAATGTATTGGTATATGAATCTATTTCATCGTTGACATTTACACCATCTAAAGTGGCAGACCAATCTACTTCAGATAACTTGATTTGAAATGATCCCACATTACATTGATTGAAATTCTTTTAAAACACATGTTGCTTATTTCTTCGGTTTCTAGTTTATCTCAATGAACTTTTACAGCAGTCGGAAGTGTCGATCACAAACATCAGTGACTCAAAAATTGCAGGCGCCGAATTATGTAGTTATAGTCAGGATATTATCGATGAGCGTTGCACTGGTCAGAGTCTTTTGTTGGTTTGGTAATAGTAAGCATTAATGAATAGTGAAGTATTGAATTATATAGTCACGAGTAGGTCTATCGGTATATCATTCTTTAAACCACAGTCAATATTAAAATAACCCATAATGTACACTATAATTGTTTTTCTTGAGTGATTTTATCAAGAACGGTATTAATCTCATTGGTAAAATAGTCAAAGGGTCTGTATGCTCTTAAAAAGACCCCGCATCATTGACATTGTTCAAGATTTCTTTGGTATATTTCTAATCTTGTGTTTGTGAAATATGCTAATTAATTCTTTAGAATACCGGACCAATTATCCGCCGCGAAGCCAAACCTTTTAAAAAACCCAGGCAACGGCGACAGCGCGAGCCAAACCTTTTAAAAAAACAGGCAACGGCGACCCAGCGCGAAGAGTACCTGGGTTTGTACCGGGGTCAAATAAGAAACAATAAAGTTATTCAATTAAATATGAACATGATAAGAAACCATGAAACAATTGAGTTTAAAATATAGTTGTTTTTTTACGCTTTGGATAATTTTGGACAATTTCCGTTGTTTTTTCTTCAATTACTTGTTTTAAACCATGAAAGTTCGAGTTTTAATTTAGGATTGAGCTGCTTTGTACGAATTGAGCTTGATTTTTACATATTTGGGCTTTTTGGCCGTTTCCCCGTTTCTATTTTGTTAAAAAAATAAATTTGGGCTTATTGTTATGCGTTTATTACAACGAGTGTGAAGCCTATGGTTTTACACGGCAACGGCGGGACAGCGGCGACAGCGCAACACCCCAGACCTCAGGAGGTTACCAGTTTTTGTTCTGTGCTTGTATCAAGTTTTTTTTTTTTCAATAAAGTTGTGTTTTGGTTTAACATGAACGTTTGAGTGTTTTTTAATTTAGATTGAGATGATTTGTTTTATTTCGGTTAATTTTTTGACTTAAAACCATGAACATTTGCGTTTAAAATTTAGTTGTTTTTACGATTTTGGCTAATGTTGGCATTTCCCGTTGTTTTTGCTTCAATAAGTTGTGTTTCAAACCACCACGAAGGTTCGAGTTTAATTTAGATGAGGCTTGATTTGTTCTATTGTTAGTTTGATTTGTTTATTTAGCTTGATTCTACTAATTTTGGCTTAATTTTGCCTTTTCCCGATTAGTTTTTGGCTATTTGGCCTTTCCGTGTTTTTTTTCAATAAAGTTGGAGTTTTAAATAAAGTGGGAGTGTAGTTTAAACCATGCATGAAACGTTCGGTTTTAATTTAGATTGAGCTGCTTTGGACTATTTTGAGCGTGATTTTTACACTATTTGGCATTTTGGCTTTTCCGTTGTAAAAAAAATAGAATTGGGATTATATTATGGGTTTATACATCGAGTGAAAGCTATGGTTTTACACGGACAAACGGCGACAGCGGCACACCCCAGAACTTTGTCAGGAGTTTTACTTTTTGTGGTTCTTGGCTTGCTTATTAACGTGTTTTTTTTTTAAAGAAAGTTGGTGTTTTGTTTTTAACCCGAATGAAGTTCGGAGTTGTAATTAGATTGAGCTGAATTTGTAGTATTCAGTTTAATTTGGCTTTCCGGGTTGTTTATTTTTTTTAATTATAAGTGGGATTTTGTTAACCTTTGCCTGGGCGTAGTTGACCATGCGGTTTCTCTTACCGCGTTGTGAAGCTGGGGCGTTGCCTGTGCAGCGGCGACACCGGCGACAGCGCAAGGCTGCAGATGTTGCGCAATATTGGCTGGCCTTATGAATTCATACCACAAATGTCAGCTTCGGAATGCGAAGAGGGGTTTTGCTCATGCTAGGCGACAAAGCCCAAAGCTAGAAAGTTATGTAATACGGGTGGACCACCTTTTTAAGAGTAATCGTTATTTTGGTCCTTTGATTGATATATCATTTCAATACTCTGAAAATGCGTCACCACTTTTGACTAGGTGGCGAGTAAAAGATGGATATTGCGAGATTTTCTTATAGTCAAATTTTTAAGCAATTTTCAAGTTAGTACATCCGCAAAACAGGCAAGTTCGTAGGGAATTGGTAGACGGGCAACTTATTTTCAAGTTAACACGCCGCGATTCATTTGTGTTTGTCGCATCTATAAAAACTTTCGGTACCGGAAACAAGGGTGAACATGAGTCATTCTTAAGTTCATTTTCCACACGTGTTTTCCCACAAATAAAAACGTTTTCCAAACATTTCCCGAATCGCCGTATTTACATGTTTTTGAAACAAATTACGGGTGATTTTTTTTTATCATTTATCCATTAACAACAATAAAAGAACACAAAATCTTATCTTAATATGTTTTCTAAATGCAAATAACGAACACAAACTCTAATCATTAACATACTCTTAATATGTTTTAATCATTTTATCCTCTTAAACGCAATAAACGAACACAAACTCTAATCATTTAAACCATATCTTAATATTATTTTTAATAAGTTACCTTCTGGGGGACGAGCTCAAAACAAAGCAAGGGTGAAGTGAAATCGTTCTTTAACCCGCAAATTAAATGTCCGCATGGAAATGGTTTCTACTCGCATCGCCAATGACTGTTTTCTAAAAACCCAACACAAGGGTGAAGATGTGTCGTTCTTTAAACCACACCCTCTTAACATTTACAGTTTGTAAACGCAATTAACATGTTTCTACATTTCTTGACAAAAGACTACAGGTTTTCTGTCAATGAAATTGTCTTTAGATAACAAATACTCAATAATATGATCCTTACAAAGGACATCCATATATCCTTTAGAAAACCAAGATCATTTTAAGATCCTTCTAAGTTGAACCACCATTAATTTAACCGTTCCAAAAACAAGCAAGGGTGAAGTTGAATCGTTGTTTAACCTGCAGTTTATTTAAAAGTCCGCAACCGCAATGAAAATGTTTTCTGAACATAATTACTCGCATCGCAATTGATGTGTTTTCTAAAAACCCAAAAGGGTTGATGAAAGTGGGTTGGTACTTAAAGATATCCTTAGTAAATAAACATATTTAACCACAAAAACGCCAAGATGAACATGTTCTTTAAAAAACATTGAACATTGTTCTAAGCAACAATCGTTCTCAACCAGCATTTAACAATATTTTCTCAACATAATTAACTTGCATTGCAATTATGAATCATTACAAAAACTCATTATATACTTCTTAGAAAACAAAGATTCAATTTAATGATCCTTCTAAGTCGAACCACTCTTAAAGTTTCCAAAACAAGAAAGGATGAAGTTGAATCGTTTTTTAACACGCAATTAAAATGTCGCAATGAAATGTTTTCTAAAATAATTCTCGCATCGCCAATGACATGTTTCTAACTACAATAAGAGTGAAGGTGGGTCGTTCTTGAAACTCAAACTCTAACATTTCATGTTTTTAAAACACAACGTGTGTATACCTCTTCTTGACAAAGTTACAGGTTCTTTTGGAAACAAAAATCATTAATGAGCGTCTAAGTTGAATCATTCCTCTCAAATGTTTCAAACAAGCCAAAGGGTGAAGTTGAATCGTTCTATTAAAACCACAATTAAGAAACAAAAAGTTTACCAGGTTTTCTAGTAAAAATTTAGAATATTTGAACCGTTCTTTAGAAAACAAATACTCAATCATTGAATAAAACCAACCCCCCCACAAGGGTGAAGGTTAAAACAAAGATAATTGTTTAGGATCTTCTAAGTTAAATCATTCTTAATCGTGTTCCAAAAACAAGATTAACTGGTGTTGTGTGATAGTTGCATATCGTTCTTAACCCCGCAAATAAAAAGGTTTACAAGGTGTGACAGAGGTGTCGCGGTCTTAAGATATCCTTCTTAATCTCAACCATATGTAAACAAATAACTGCAAAATGGAACAGTTTTTTAAACATTGAGCATGTTTTCCAAAACAGCAAGAAAGGGTGGAGTTGAATCGTTCCTTAACCTGCAATTAAAATGTTTCTAAACATTTAATTTAGGCATTCGCAATTGACAGTTTCTAAAAACAAAAGGTGAAGAGGGGTCGTTCTTTAAGAGTATTCCTTCTTAATATAAACAATATGTAATCACAAACGGTAGATATTGAACATGTTTTGTAAACATTGAGTATGGTTTATAAACAAAGGTGGGAAGATTGGGTCGTTCTTCAAAGATTCCATTCAATGATCCTTCTAAGTTGACTAATTTCAGTGTTGCCAATTAAACAAGCAAGGGTTTTTTGAAGTTTCTTTACCCCTGACTCAAAAAATGTTTACAAGGGCTAAGATGGGGTCGTTCTGAAAAAACCTGTCTTAATAAATTAAACCATTATGTAATCGCACACTGTATTAGATATTGAACAGTGTTGTAAACATTGAGATGTTTTCTAAAAACTAAGGGTTGACGATGGGAAGTTGAATCGTTCTTTAACCGCAATGAAAATGTTACAGGGAAGAAGATGGGTCTTACTTAAGTAATATTTTCCATATAAATCATATGTATATACAAAGCAAATATTAAACAGGTTTTAAACATTGAGCATGTTTTTAACAGCAAGACGGGTGGATTGATCCGTACTGAACCCCCCCCCGGCAATTAAAATGTTTCTAAACAATTACTGGCATCCGCACTTGAAATAACCGATGAATAAAACGCACTAGGGTGAGTAAAACAAAAGATTCAATGTACTGATTCCTTTCTAAGTTGGAATCATCTTAACGTGGTTAATGATACTTTAAGTTGAATTCATTCTTACGTTTAGAATTATTTGGAATCGTTCTGTAGAAAACAAATCGTTCTAACTGCAAATAAAATATCTACAAGGGTCAAGGTATTATCAGTTCATGAAATACCACCTCTAACTTAGTTTATGAAAGTTGAGGCCATTTCAAAGAAACTTAACCAAAGGATGAAGAAGGGGTAGTCTTTAAAAATATCCTCTTAATATAAACCATAGTCAATGACAAATGTAGATATTGAACAGTTTGATAAAACTTGAGCATATTTCTAAACAAGGGGGAACTTGGATGGGTCGTCTTCAAAGATTCATTTCGCCGAAGTCACTTTACAGATGGGGTTTGGGACATGAAGCCTTCTATCAAGATTCTATGAAACTTGATTTACTTAAAATCGGACCATCCCCCTTTAATCCCAAAAGATTGCAAGTCATGAAATATCGTGATTTAGCCCCACAAACACTGGATAGGGGAATAAAGCATAAAGCAGCAATTTGTGAATAACTCATATAAAACATTATTTCACTAACATATTTATTACCACAATCAGACATCGGGATAAACATATTACTACAATAGATATATAATATTTTGTTATAAATGAAATATAACTGTTCTATATATCCTCGCTATTGCCGCTGTCGCCGCTGTTTGCCTTAAAATCTGAAGCTTCAAGCTGTCACCCCATCCAACTTCTTTAAACGGGCCACTTTTAGCGTCATCGGACGACGTCAAACTTTTCATTAAAACTTTCACTTAGTCTACTCCTAAAACTTTACCAGGGGGCTAGAAATACGCCGCTGTTGCCGAATGTCGCCGCTGTTGACGGTAAAAATCTTGATGAGCTTCAGCTGTCGCAGCATCCAATTTTTAAGGTCCACTTTCGCGCTGTCGGTATCGTGCCCAATCTTTTAAAAAAAGGCTGGGGAAGGGGGTCCAACCCCTTTTTTAGTCCTTGATCCAAATTCCCCAGTGTTTTCGAACTACTAACATTAGCGATTGGTGCCGCGTTGCCTGCAAGTGAAGCTTCGCGCTGTCGCCGCATCCGACTTTTTAAACAAGGTAGAGGTAGGGGGAAGAACCCCCGTCCTTAGTCCTCTGATAAAAAGGAATCAATGGACCCAGAAACAGAATCATTCTCGCTGTTGCCGCTGTCGCCGCTGTTGCCTGTATAATAACAATATGGAGCTTACGCTTGTTGCCGCTGCCCAATTTAAACAGGAGGGGGGGGGGAGGGGGGTGGGTTCCAAAGCCCCTTCCTTAGTTCTTGTGATAACAAAGAACTCAACGGGCTAGAACAAACAATCATTAGCGCTGTGGCCGCTGTCGCCGCTGTTGCCTACAAAATTTGGAGCTCGCGCTGTTCGCCGCTGCCAACTTTTCAGAAAGGTTGAACTTCGCGCGGTCGCTGCTGCCCCAATATCTAAAAACAAGGTATAGGGGGGGGTCCAAACCCCTTCCTAGTCTTTGATACAAAAATGGACTAACGGCTAGAAACACACAATCATGAGCGCTGTTGCCGCTGTCGCCCGCTGTTGCTACAAAATCTGGAGCTGCGCGCTTTTGTCGCCGCAGTTCCGACTTTTTTAAAAGGTCCCTCCACTCATTTCGCGCTGTTGCCGCTGCCAACTTCATAAGGTTGAAATCGCGCTGTCGCCGCTGGCCCAATATCTAAACAGTAGAGTTGGGGTCCAACCCCCATCCTTAGTCCTCTGATAAAAATGAATCAAGGGACCAGAACAAAAATCATTCACGCTGTTGCGGCTGTCGCGCTGTTGACGAAAATCTGGAGCTTCAAGCTGTCGCGCGTCCAATTTTAAAACAGGAGGATGGGGGGTGAAATCCCCTTCCTTAGTCTTGATACAAAATGACTCAACGGACTACAACAACAATTCATTAGCGTGTTGTTGCGCTGTGACTACCAAATTCGGAGATTCGCGCTTCGACGCATTCGACTTTTTAAAAGGTCCAATTTCGGCGACGACGCCGCTGCCAAGTTTCATAAAGGTCGAACTTCGCGCTGTCGCCCGCTGCCAAGTTCTTTAAAAGGTAGACGTGGGGGTCCAACCCCCTTCCTTGTCTTTTGATACAAAACAACTCAACACGATTACAATGGGGAAAATCTTCAATGTATTCAAGTGGAACTCACCAAAAGGCGATACTTCATAAGTTGTAAAGAAATACTCAGCATGCTAAAACGTTGCAATATAAAAAAAAAACTATCCAGTGTAATTTAATTCAGTGGCAATATTTTCGAGAGTGACCTAACTGTAAGACGTAGAAGTTTGCGGAAGTAAGTTTTACCACCACCGTCGAACCGGGCCGTCGAAACACGCTCGCGAGAAAACACCTATTTTCAACACCATATTTCATGCACTATTAGCACTCGCGTGTCGCCCGCTGTCTTAGTTGTTAAAAAGGGGTAGCTTCGCGCTCTCGCTGTATGGTTTTAGGGGTATTCTAATGCCTGCAATATTTCTTCTTCATGAACTGTCCCAAAACCATGCCAACATGAACAACGACAAGCAGAGTCTGATCAGTGCTGACAAGAAAAACATGTAAGTCTCTTTCAATTTAACATTCCTTCCAATTGAGATTAACTTATTATATTAAGTTCGTTTCACGTTTGCAGATATTCTATCTTCATTTTCAAAACGGGTAAACACTTCACACAAAAACGATAGAGGTGGCGGTAGTTTTTTACATGAGTAGACCAACAGTTACGAATGGTATTGGATACGGTTATCCATCAGATGGCCCATAGGACTTTGCACACAAGCAAAATGGTTTTGACCATTTTTTCTATTTGATCTTTGTTTTCAACGCGTTTTCACCAGTTCTAACAGATATTGTAGTTAATAAAGATCTTCAAATAATTGTTGATATGTCCACTCACTTTTGAGAAAGTTGCGGACCATAAAAAGTGTAACCTTTGGACCACTCTGTATAAGAAGGACAGAGGGAGAGAGAGAGAGAGAAGAGAAGCTAGGGAGAGAGGACAGTTAAAAGGGAAAAGCTTGTTAAAAAAGCTGATGATATTAAAATAAAAAAAAAACACGAAAACAAATTTCGATAAAATGTTTTCAGATATTCTTAAGGCCACCGGGATCTCCTAAAATATACATTGTTGTATTTTGATACATTTTGGGGACACTTATAGCCGAAGGAAGATTGTATGAGGTAATATGAATCTCTTCAGTGTAATTTAGAGCTTATTCAACTTACTTAACGTTGGAACATAACTACATCACACTGAACAGATAAATTGTCAAGAAAAGGGTATTATGTGACAAATTATAATTAGTCATACCAAAATGATTTGTGAAGTCATTCGTGGAAAATATTTTTTTAAAAGGACAGGATTAACCAATTTATTAGCTTTCAAATTTTAATTAAATTTCTATTATCAAGATTTGTGTTTTTTATTAGTTTTTCAAAATTTTAATAACAATTTCCTTCATCCACAGATTTGTTTTTTAGAATTGCAAAACAATTAAAGGTTTGCAACGAGAGATTTTCAAATAACAGGTGTCCGAAAAAAAAATGTTGATGAAAAAAAAATTCGATTTGGCAATGCGATGCAAAGCTTTATATCAAAAATATTCCCCTTGTAAGGCTTAAGCTGAGAAACATTTTCTTTGGTACACAATTGTTGAAATTTCTAATTCGTTATAGAGCACATACGAATTAAGTGGGGGGGCCCTATGTTTTCTATTGAAATAGAGGGAATATACAAATTACCTTTTCTTTTCTTTTAAGTTATTTCTGTAACAAAATAACAGGTAGTGAATCTATTGAGCGTGCTATCAATAGGAAATCTCTTACTATCACAGAAAAGAAAATGTGGATAACTTGAAATCTTCGTTGCACCTTTAATGAATAACAAATATGACACTAAAGGGCTTGCAGATTTAGATCTATTGTTTTCTGTACTTGAATGTGAGCCATCACTTGGCACATAAAGCCCATCAAATATCGTGCGGAAAACAACTTTGCGGGTTTGTGGAAGAGAAGAAGCCAATAAGCATATGCAATAAGCCCTAGTCAACACTCTGCTAATATGATGGTACACCATTAACACTGCTGTTTTTTTTGCTGTGTTTATCTTGGGAATGAAATGGATTTGAGGGCTGAATATTTCAGACGAACAATGAGGAAAATATTTTTTTTTATCAGAGTGAATGAGTCTTAAGAAGTGACTTTCTTTTGTGTTTGTTGTGATTATATATCAGCGCTCAGATACTTTGTTGTAGTGCTTTATAAGTGACATGTTTTATTATAATAATTATTATCATCGTTTTTTAAAATGGTCAAATAGGTCAATTTTCTTCACCAATAAATATTTTTTAATGTATACAATGCACATTATCCCTTACAACTGCTCTTATCCTTTCCCTTGATGCAATACACTTAATGTATAAGGCCTTGTGCCTCTCGTGTGTTTTAGAAGGGTGGTCGCACATGGACCCCCCTCCCCTAAAACCATTTTGCCAGTGGAATTTTTTGAGCAAAACTCCTGCTTATGATGTGGTACAGATTAAACGACCACAACAGGAAAAAAAAAATAAAATCGGTTTACCGATTCTTACCGATTCAAAATGGCGGTCCAAAACCCGATTTTTGCAAGCGCTACCAATTCCCCCTCCCCCCAATTCCCTCCCCCCCCACAAAAAAAAAAAAAAAATAAAAAACACTTGCCCGAAGGACTTTTTCATAAATGGGGCTCATAATAGGGAGAACAAAAAATACATTTACATTGCTGAAATAACAAGTATAAAATTACTCCAGTACGATTTAATAGAGCAAAACAAAATGGAATAGCGCCCACCAAAATGCTTATATGCCAATTGCATAATAACGCCATCGCCGATTTGGATTTTTTTTTCCAACAAACATGGGGCAACTGATATTTAAGGCAATTACATAAAATTTGGGGCAAAGGTAGAGTTTATAGCGTTACAAAAAAAAAAAATTGCATACGAAAACAAAATGTTGGGTCCACAGGGACCCCCCCCCCTTTAAGTTAAGTCCATTATCAGTCATTTTTCCAAATTCAAAATCCCCATTTTTGTCTCTTAATTGCTAGTATTAGGTTCATATCAACACCTATTTCTGTTCTTTGTGAAAAAGACCACTTAGGCATTTTAAAACGGTCTCGAAGATGCCATTTACGACTATTTCTGGCCTTAAAAAAGTCGGATCCCGACTTTATTAGTACACAAAGCTTAAAGTCCATAATATCTTGACAAATACGGTGTGTTACGCTTGGCCACTTACATGGGTCTTACTACAACATTTTCTATCCAGCAGTGCAAAAAAAATGGACTTTGATGAAAAATAGGGGGGCGCGATTGTTTACACTGTGAAGAAATCGCGTAGTGGCTTTAAGTGTTAAGCAACACACAGAAGTAAGTGCGCGGGTATAATGTTTTGTAAGATGCCTTTAATTGTAATAAGTGTCGCTGGTGGCGTCCGTAAGTTCGTCAATATTCTCATTTTCGCGGGGTGTTTCTACGTTCATAACTTTCTATAGGATATTAGGTATCTGTACTTATTTTGGGGTGTGCTTGTAAAAGAAACTCATGGATGCCCGAGAAAGAAACGCACGGCAATTATCAATTCGTGGAGATCATACTAGCTGTCTGTAATACGGTATGGACTGTTTTATACTAACATAAACCTGGCTAAGCAATCGCTAGTGCTAAAATGCGAAGTTCTCGTATGGTACATGCAAAACCTAGGTAAGTCTGCACACCTTATCACTGGGATTATCCTACACAAACAAACATCTCTATTGAAGCCTGTATAGAAGATTCTAGTGAAAAGTCACCGCGCTCGTCCCGACGGCAATTACGCGCATTGTGTAGTAATTCGGGTGACTGACCTAAGTATACACAGAACCGAATGCAGTAAATATGTGTGTACATTGTACGTGTATGCAACCCATGCTTGACCGCGACCCACAAACACGGTAGCGCATTATAAATTATGACACCAATCAATACTCCCATTGGACTTCCCAGTTCACAAACTTGGTTCCACTGCGGAAAAATAGCCATGCATATTTGTATTGTCACCTTATTAAAATTAAATGTCACTTGCAATGAGACACTATGGGTTCAGTGAATGATCTAAGTTAATACGACACAGATAGTACATATCACTAGTCCATTATAATGCAGCATAATTACGATTATTTGGAGTACTTTTTTCAACCCTCAATTTACGGGCTTGAATCATGGCGCAACGTTTTACTGACATAAAAACAACACCAACACTCAAAACGGAAAAGTCTTATTTAAATTATGTTTTAGCTTCAGATAGCCGAGACCATACCGGATTTTCCCATAATCATTGCGCATATAATTTTGGACCACCTGAGGTTTCTAAAAAAAGTATCTCGAATCGTCATTGAAACACATATTGCAGAATTTCCAAAATCCCCCAAGCTGTATCACAAATATGGAACGTACCATTCAGTAATGTGAGTAATGAGCGGCGTACTTTCCATTTGTAAAGTAATTGGAAGAAGAAGTGTGTACGTGTTTTATGACCCTAACATTACAAAATTCTATTTATTGGGATATACTCACATACAGATTGGAGTTTTCCCGACTGTTTCTGTATTGTTTGCAATAAAGAAATAAACAGCAAAGTGGTCCTGGACTGCAAGGAAGTGTCCAAATCTGGAGAGTAGATTTCTTAATGTCCAGTAAAGACGGGCGAGGAGTATAGAATATGAAAAGAGACACTGGCAACATTGGAAAAAAAAAATTACGTGCGCCCTCAAGATTTTTCAAAATCGATA
>JAMKCH010000757.1:0-138018 GCA_023653785.1 Ophioderma brevispina
AGTCTTTTGGATAGCATTTTTTTATTTATAGGTTGGATGGCGGCGGCTTAAGGACTTAACTCGCCCCAAATACTCGCCCTAAGCTGAGAAGCTTCGCTAGATGGTAATTTCCGAACAACTTTCACATGCGATGATACATTAATTTGTAATGGAAGCTTCAGTTATGTTATCAGGCGACACAGCAAAATTAAGATCACGGCTAAGGACCTTGTCTTGAGCATTATTTCTTTATAACGGGAGAGGTTGACTTACTCATTTTTCAACTGGCTACCACTTGGGTCAACAACGTCTTGTTGGCATTGTAAACTTTTGTATGTCGCCTGATTGTCTTGCATGTGATTCTTTTCATTAAGCGATCGATTTACCATTTGCGGCGAGGACATCTTGAAAATCTTTCGAGAAATATCTCGGGAAGATGTGAGTTAATGTTTTGCTTGGTGTTGTCAGGGACACCGCGGGAATTTTTTCGATCCTAATATTTAATTTGTGTTGATGCCCTGCAGTGGCGTAACAGGGCGGGGGGGTGGGGGGGGCAGGGTTGCCCCCCCTGACGACTTTGGCCGCGGAAAAAAAAATGGTGCAAAAATCAGCTAAATCAGCCGTTTTAGACCTCTGACCGGGAAAAATTAACCTTTTAAAAAAAAAAAAAGGGAAAAATTTCCCAAGAATTGCGGGCCAGGCCTGTCTGTACGCCACTTGTGACCCGGATATGCTCTCTTAACAGATCCTTCTCTGGTTTAAGTATTATATCGCGCGCTTTGGTGTTGATTGGGCATTTGAGTCGTAAACTGGGTGGAATGAGACCTTGATCACGACAGCGTAGTTGGCAAAAACCGGTGGGTGATTTCTAAGGCTGGAACATTAGCCGCCAAACCAATCATGTCATAAGTGAGTACCAAGATCATTGGGACATGAACAAAATAAACCACACGGTGGCTCTAAAGAAAAGCATACTGGATCCGTAGCAGGGGAAGGCAACACTATGAACAAAGACGAGGGGGGTACAAGCTTGATCAGATTTACGACCAAGTCTCACCAAACGGCAACTACCAAATTCTGCAACACCAAGCCAAAAAGGTGTTGCCAACTTCTACCTTCGTAAGTGAACAAGACTCATGATAGGATAGTCGAAAATATATGAGTGACGTCCTACTAAATGTTTTCCTGGATTTGTGTAAGAACACTCTATTATTAATTTTGTTTGTGTTGTAATTGATTTTAATTAAAAAATCGTCCTGGTAATGTGAATCGCAAGAAACGGCCAAAACAAATTCATTATTATGTAAATGATGGTTCATCTCAGTGTCATTGTATTTAAACTGATGTTATTGATATTCGTTCACATTCGTTGACACAAATTGCGTCCCGGTACCAATGACTAATAAATAGAAAAGAAATTTAGTGTTTTATAATTACATTTTAAGAAATCTTATTTTCGTATTCTCGGGGTGTTCATTAAATGGAATAAAGTGGGTTTATCTACATGATTTGTACCCACCATATCTTATTAATATTGAATGTGAAAGGTTAAACTCCTTCTAAGGAAGGGCGTGTTGGGTGGGTTGCACCCTCAATGCTATTTGATAACTTATTTTTTATGTGTGTATGGGGTATATTTATGAAGGGGATTGTGAAGCCACCATGCTTACGGGTAACGCCAAAAAATCGTAAAAATAAAGTTGAGACAAAACATAATATAACATATTTTTATATTTTAAATAAGTTGGAGTAAAATATTTTAACACTTTTTATGGAATCTTACAGTGTGGAGTTTTTTTCTGTGTCCGCACACTCATGTTTGAAAATATATGCAAAACACCTACAATCTTGGAACACTCTTCACCACTTGCTACAATGCTCACACACCCGCGCCAAAGTTAAGAGCCCCCTATTATCACTCAATTGAACGCCCCACCCTTCCACTTCAACTTACCCTTCTCAACCCATCATCAATGTGTATGAGGTTGGCAAGACTGCTGATGACAACACCTCATTGAATATGGGGTGGTGGGGAGTTCAAGTGTTCCAACAACATTATATTCTCTAGATTTTCGAAATAGCGAAATATATAATGAAAAATTTGGGATACTAGTCGTATATCTCTTGCGTCTCTTAATGCCTTTTTGCACTTTTCACAAAAGGACAAAAAAAATCACGGAGCGGACCTCTTGCCGTGTTGTTTTAGGAGGAAATTGCCAAGAAAAAATAACGGTACCAACGTAGTCACTTTTTGGCGGTGATCATCAGGTCGGTAGTCATTTTTCATTTTCGAGGAGGACGTTAGGGATATAAAAAACACCCCTATCTGTGGCTGTCAATAATCTTTGCAGATCTTTTGATATGCATGCATAAAATTCCAGATAGCCACGCAAAATGGGCTGACATAACTTTATATTGTTTATGCTTTGAATGATTAAGATTTTCCAAGAGCATGTTGGATATGTTGAGATTGCATGGGGCGTACTTGAAAATTCTACATCTCCATCATCACCGGTGTTGTCTTTCTTTCTCCAGTGGCAGTTAGGGGATTTTCTAAGATTGAATTTTTGCATCTGTGCTAATTAGCCAGACCATATAGAGCAGGAGCAGACTATCACAGTTCTTATTTTGGGAGTTCGTTCATGCCCGACTACATCTAAAAGGTTTGACACCTTCAGTAGTTAGTATGGACCCTCAATATCAATGCAATTAGTAAGTGGGTCTCAAGTTATGGTGTCACTTTGTCAATAGGACCATTTAAGGTTACACACGGGTCAAACCTTTAAACCGCTCCAAACATGTTTGAAACATTTTTCATATTGGCCCGTATAGCATAAAAATACTTAATTATCATCGTATAACATAAAGACGGCGTATTCGCTTATTCACTTCAGGTGTGATCAAGCATTCAAAATATGGAAAAACAGGGTTTGAAAAAATGGGAACCGCTTCTTTCTGGAAAATTTTCGTCATGTCTCTTTAAGTACCATCGAGCGTAAGATCCCCAAAACCTGTTAGAAAATGGCATCATTTTACTTTGGTAATGATTGGCCAACCATAATTATGTAACATTCACAAAGCATTTCAAGCTGTTTTGAACTCTTTTGTGTGAGCTTTCTAGCCGTGCAATGTCTTCTGCAAAATCAACATGATTAAAAGATCATTAAGGATGTGGTAGGCAGCCTCCATATTAGAGCTGGAGTTTGTATACGATGAAAGCTCTAACAATTATGAACAGGAAGGTATCTAGCTCATCTCCTTGTAATCCGCCAGTAGAAACTTCGAAGGTGTCTGTCCAAATTTCGTCTACAGGGCTCTAACTGCTGCCACTATTTCTGGCTGGGATCCCATAGTAACGAAGGAGGGCAAACATCATACCACGATCTGTGTCGTTTATAAAAAATCAATGAAGTTGATGTACCAATGATGTTATTGATCTTTGGCCCGTTCCTGGACCCTTATCAGCAATTTGGATCTTGGTCAATTGCCCTTTTACCATTCATAATTCAACCGGTGCTGCTCCCCATTCAGTAGGAGCCCTATTGCAACTTTTGGCTACAATGAAGTTCAGCATTATTTCTCTGTAGTTCATTTACTCCCTACTACAGAAAAGGTTTTGCACCTTGGTGTTATATGTACCCTTTATATCATGCTAATTTTATTACTCTCAAATTGTGGTAATCACTTTTTCAATAGGGCCAATGTCAGTTTGACCTCAACAGGGGTCAAAATTTTAAAAATGCCTCCAATCATGTTTGAAATGTATGTCATATTGTCCATATTATCATAAGGATTTATAGTTTGTACCACCAACGACCATTCGTTTTGGAGTATAGGGTAAATGACAAAAAATGGTAAAAAAGAAAGGTCAATCTCTCAATGTGTAAGGGTGTCACATTAAATTAAATTTAATAATGATTATTTTAAATACTTGCAATTATTGGCCTGAGGTAAGAGGACTCCCAAACCCTTATTTGATTATGTTAAATGGTTTACTTACGGAGATAGGGGTCAAAGAAGTTCAACGCCAATTGGATTATGTTTCCCTATGACCTATTTTGTATCGCATACATGATAAATATACATGCAGATAGTAAATGAACTATCAAGTCTAGATCACAACTTCTTTCATTTTGTTAAACACCAAAATTGAGCAACTTCTATTTGAAACCCTGTACAAATAGGAATTGCCTTTTTACCATTTAGTAAAATTAGTAAAGCCATTTTTACCCTATAACCCCCAATCAATGTTTAGAGATGGTACAAACTATACATTTTTGGAATCCATATTGACTAGACGGACAATAATGGCCTACATTTCAACATGATTGTAGCATTTTTAAAAAGTTTTACCCTGTGTAAACTTAAATTACCCCGATTGCCAAAGGTGACACCCCATTTTGAGAGTACTACATACTCGCGTTGATATAGAGGGTCCATACTACGACCAAAGTGTCAAACCTTTTCTGGTAGTGAGAGGTAAACGATGGATGTTACCTGGGGCCCGCTCCTCCTCTAATTAAATCACTCAAGCCTTTTGTAATTGAGATGTCTTACAATGTCTTCTGCTCCCGCGCTACGAGTTAGGAATTCCATTAAACACTTCTAAGAATTCTAATTTTGTATACCTGCCTTTAAAAGATATTCCATTGCGTAGCTGTCACCAAATCGAAAAGACCTGTCGAATGAAGCATAAGAAAAAACGGGGTGTCAGTTTGATTTGTGTGCGTGTCTGGTTTTTTTAGTTGTGTCCAATGCCAGAGATAAAATCTGCCGGAGGAATACAAGCCCACCCTTAATTTCATTTAGATATAGTCTGCTACTAATATAGTTTGTTTGGTTTTTTTTAAAACCCTTTAATTGAGATTTAAACTTGTGACAGGACTAAAATTTGAAAAGGTGGCACTGTTACAATTTCCGTAAATGAATGAAACAGAATTTCCGGGGGAGAAGAAATAAGTTCCGTAAGTTTACGGAAAATCTGTTTTAAACAAAAACAATAAATAAAAACAAAAAACATCAAAATGTTAATTTACGTAAATATGTTCAAAAATTTCTTCTGGCAGCAATATTTCCGGACTTTTTTTTTTTTTTGGTTCCGTAATTTTAAATTAAAAAAAAAAAAAAAATTCTGTTAAAAATACACATTTTTTGTTTTTAAAATGCATTTACATGTAATTTGACAAATTTCTGTAAAATTACTGTCAAATTTCCGTTAATTGACAAAACTTTCGGTAAATTTTACCCTAAAAAATGACTGGACATACTGCTGCCATAAATTTCCGTAAATTTACGGAAACTTTTTTAACAGTGTTAGTGGTAATTCACCCCTTATTATCTTTCCGCCACAAAAATGTAAGGGAAATTAGCTCCTTCTGTCCTGTACGCCGTCTGGTCTGAACCACCGTTTTTGGTGCAATACTTAAAATATAATTTGCTGTGTTACTATTATACATGTAATAGCTTCAAAGATTACCTACATAATATATTGTTTATTAATTCTTAACCTTAGTGTAATAACGGTCTGTATGTGGACTTCTGAAAACCACTTGGCCGTTGGAATGTTGTTACCAAAACTCTGATTGGATGATTGCTTCAACACAACCACATAACAGGAAAAATACAAATTGGTTTTACCATCAAATGGCGGTCGCAACACCAATTTTTAGTTGTCGCCGCACAAAATTCTCCCGCCGAAAAAATGGAAACACTAACCAAAGACTCCATAAAATTTGGCTCATGATAGGAGAAAACAAAAAAAATAATAATTTACATTGCTGAATTAAAAATTAAAAAAAAAATATTTAAATATCTCCCCGCCTCAATGTCGTCGATTACTAAGACTACACTTAAACTAAATCAAAAACCCCCCATAATTAGCTCAACACTCTTTAAACCGGGCACCACTACACCACCCTACTTAAACCAATGTCCTTCCACCCACCAAAATCAATTTGCACATTTTCTGCATAAATTCCGTAACTCACCAAAAAACCTCTGAAAAACGTACTCGAGATGACTCCATCTCCTAACCTAAACATAACTCCATCGATGAACTCATCCATATTCACCAAAAGTAACTCCTGAAAAACTAACTCGGTCATGAACTTTTTTTTTTTTTTTTACTTATAACCTTAAATTGAGCTATACATACCCCCTAACAATTCAGTACTTTCACCTCACTGATTAAATATGCCAAGATTGCATTTCCGTGTGGGATTTGCCTATACTACTAGCAAATTACGATCGTGTTCATGCACAGCTCATACCTAGCTGATTTTTAGCCTGTAACTTATGAGCATGATGTTTGGCATGCAGTAGAAACAACAGCCTGAGGTTTATTATCAGGTTTCAGGGTGACCCAAACAATCAAAAGGTCATCTGGAGGTCAATTTTGCGTAAAATGCCGTATAACACAAAATTTGGCAAAAGGACCGCTAACCTGAGGCAAAGAACAAGTCTGAGGTCAAAGGTCTCACACACCATGACAAAGGTCGCTTTAAATTTTGTGCAAGAAAACCAAGTAAAACGAAAGCTTGGTGATCACCTAGTGACATATACTTAACTGCAGATCATTTTTTTGGGGTGCAACCATTAACTACTGCCTCACTGTAAATAAGTTGTAATAAGTACTGCACTTTTCAACCATGGTCTAAATGTAATAGTGAAATGTGTGTGATAGTATATATTTACGACAGTGGAGTCGTATTTTCAGTCTGATCAATCAACAGTACTAGCATGCAGCAAAAAAAAAAATAAGAACCTCATTAAAGATGGCTGGGGAATTTTTTCCAATCAAACTCCGACCATTTCATGTTTCCTCAAAAAATTTAAAAAAACCTCGTTATTGAAGAAGGAATGAATGGGTCTTCAGGAACTCGAAGGAAAAAAGGGTCGTTTGCCTTCTCCCTCCCCATCCTCCTTCATATTTCCTCTAAGCCTCCCTTACATAAAGGGCCATTAAATCAATCCAACCGTTTGGATAGTTAAGAGTTTGGGAAAACGTTTTTATTCACAACATCAAATGAAAACATCGTAAAGTGGCATGTCGTGATCCACAAAGCATAGTCCCCTGGCATACCTAAAATAAATAGGTTTTTATATCATTTGAACCGTTTGGCTCAATTTTAAAAAATAAGCAATCATCTTACTAATACCTTCACATACCAATTACATGGGATATTTTCTCTTGACTCGCCCTATCCTTTTTACAGGTATTTTATTTATTATTGATATCGCCACCTTATAATTGATCACGGCGTACGGTAAGTACGTAATATCCTGTTTCTAAATTGAAAACGTAATTGAAACCAGCGTTGTTGAAAATTCTCAAGACTGGAATAATACCGAAATGCATGGTGGGAAAATGGATGCGGCCCGAGCGATGCGTGTTCACTTTTCCGTGTATTGCGATCACGGCAACCGAGAGGGCGGCTTAACCAGGATTAAAAGGGGAACCGAAATACCAATTAAGAAACAATAATTGCGAATCAGTTTCCGAATTCAAAAAGACGCCCGGGGCGGCCAGGATCTGAGGGAAAGTGCTAGGGGGAGAAATGTCTGGAAAAAGACGCGATATCAATACGCTGAATTTGGCGATTGAGGAGGAGACGCTGTATATCAACGCAAAAAGAAGACCCGAAAGCCGAAGAGCGCTGAAGAGAAACAAAGCAAAGCACGTATGCCCCCGAACCAACACGGAGTAAGGACCACGAAGGTACCTAAGACATACTTGCGGGCAAGGGCAGAGGAAAGAGAGGGGGAATAAGAGGAAAAAACAGGGATGGGCGGAAAAGAGATAGAGGGCAACCATACCGAGGGGATGCAAAAAAAAATGTGCGAGTACCCGAACAAAAACGTTCAATTTTCTCGCTAGGTTCTATAGGTTCAGACCCGATTACGGTACACTTTAAACAAAACATAGTAACCGGACCCTCTGATGCAGAAATCTCCATAAACCCCTTCGTTTTCTTCCGGAGATATTTGAGATTTTATTTCATTTTGCATGCCTATCGCTAGACGGACTGAGTAAACGTGTAATCTCGTCGCGCAGTAACTAATTTAGTAATATTTTTCGGAGTCTTTGACACAGACTACACACTTTCCGCACCAGCCGTAAGATAATATCGCCCACACTTCTGCATGTGGTGCCAAACGTTTAAGCATCCGTATTCAATGCATCATAAAGATTTAAAGACGCTGTTAAAACCCAGCAAATCACTGTAAATTCAGTAGGAACGCCAATGACGCATATAGCCGTTAACAGGTCAATTTTAAGGGTTCGAACTTTGTTGAGCGGCATGAGCCCTCGTGGGTACGAGGAACTATATATTTTGTTCGCGCGGTTTTCATTAGCAATTTTAAAATTGATTAATTATTAAAGGTGCAACGAGAGATTTCACATATCAGGTTGCCCCTGATGCAAAACTTCCCATCAAAAATATCCCCATGATTCTTTGGTACAAAAAATTGACATTTCTAATTTCGTATGGAGCAAATATCGAAATATTCAGCCTATGTTTTATTGAAATTATTTGCAAAACAAATCCGCCCTTTTTTCTCTCTTTCAGACTTTTCTGTAGCCAACCCCAAGGGAAGAAATCTATTGAGTGTCTATCTATAGAAATTACTATTATGACAAATAGTTAGGTGTCCTCAAATCTCTCGTTGCACCTTTAACAAACACAGAGAGATACCAATTATTTCCCACCGACTGCAGAATAATTCTTAAATATGTATATTTTGTTTTATAATATACAAATTTTCAATCGGCTTTCTACAGAGTCGATATAAGGCAAATTTAGTCATGATCCTGCTGTCGAATTCCAGCAGATTTTTGCAATGGTTACATTTTTCAAGTACCTTTCCAAAGCAGTTTACGCCACTGCAGACTGAGCAACCTTTACCGGTTTTTCCTTCCTGGCACATCTGCACGCAAATAATCAATATGCACATGTATATAGTTGAATGGTGATAACTTATTGATTTCTTTCGTCAAGTCGTCACCAGACACACCAATTTACCATCACTGCTTTTAGCTTGATTCAGTCATCATTAACTTTTTTTCTTATCTTAGAGTGCATTTCTTTCTGTACAACGAACAGTTTCAAAAAAAACAATTTAACTAACAAATAACCACCTATTTGTTTTTCTTCCTTTTTGAAAGTTTCCAAGAGACTCAAATAAAAGCTCGGTTTTCTTTTAAGCGTCCCAGCAAACATTTCTGCACGAGGTTCTTCTCTACTTGCGTCATGCCTGCGTGTCCTTGTCACGCATGCAAACACCCTTTCAGATCGAAACAACAACATGCGAAGGCCGTCTTAGCATTCCATAATTCACCGATTTTTTTTCAGAAAAATAACGTACATAAGGTCTACTAACTCTGTAGCTTTTTCGTTGATGGTAAATTTCATGGACCTAAATATGTTCTTTTTTTGTCGTTCGTGACTCTGACTTCGCCCATTTTGGTTACGTGTTTTTGGCGTGTTTATACTATAATTTTCTCTGCATCGAAATTCACATATTTCTACCATTCTACTGGAATCAAAGTTTATATCTTAGATGCATGGTAAGTTACATAAATTAACCGAAAATTTATAGCATTTCGATATTTAAATTTTCCTAGAGTACTCGCACTGCGCAAATCAGCGCTTGGCTTTAAAATTTTGTGACTTCATATTGGGTGGTCACGCCTGTATAAATACTCGGAAGTAATGCCACTGGCGTCCTACTGCTATTGCCCTGTGATTTTACTCTTTTGAACATTGATATCTTTTTTTGTAAATATGTACGTTCAGGTTTTCCGCTTATTGGTACTATGCCATATGCCGTAAAATTGGCAACATTTCATAACTATCACACATGTAGATTTTAAGAAGGATATAACTGCACAATTTTTGTCTGCAACACTGCTATTTTAAAAGTAGGTCAAAACCCAAGCGAATAGAGCGGTAGCCCTCAGGCTACCCTCGCCCAAATGTCATATTTATGTAGTGCAAGGTAATATTTGGTAAAGAAATGGAGATACCCGCCCCAAGCCAGGTTGACAGAGATTTTTCTGAAAAGACCGTCACAATTCCAGAAACTACAAAATTCCTCATCATGGATTAGAGTGGGAATTGGCCCGGGGACTTGCATTGTACCCACTACAACACAGTCATTGGGCATTCCGCCTTTTTCCCTTCATTTTCAGCCAACGTTGATTTTACACTTAATAAGTGGATATCCAGCAAACACAACCACTTTTGATAACATTTTTTTCAAAGTGCGGATTATATTTTACGAACATTTGTTTAATATTGTGAAACATTATCAAGACGTTTTATACAAGGTTTTGTACGGTGTTTAAAAAGTGTTTGCTTTTTATGCTTTTAAAAGAAAAAATGACTTTCTAAAACATATTGCCGATTCATTTGTAACTTTCATCATACATAATAGCAATAGACACAATATCGTAAGCCTTTGTTTGACAGAGATGTTTGCTGAAATGATTTTCTGTTTTTGCTGACCTTTTTTCTGATGTTTTCAAACATTTATCAAGATGATGTTTTAATCTTACTATTTAAGAAACATTTTGGAAATATAATCAAATATGATATGCATATTGTTTTAAAAACATACCGAACACTGAATGAAAATCCGTATATATAACACCTTATGAATATATTTTAATAATAACTTTTGATGATATTGTTTTCAGAATGTTTTCCAAAAATTGTGCAAATGTTATAAAAACGTGCCATTGAAATTGTTTTTAAAGCATTGTAAGCAAATATTGCAACAATGTCTTTATTTCGCAGTTTGCAAATATTCCAATAATAACGATGCTGATTATATTGCATTGTGTTTTTCAAAAATCGTATAAATGTTATCAAAAGGGGATGTCGATTTTTTTAACATTAAGCAAATATCGACACGATATTATTATTGTCATGTGATTATGCATGACATATGTTTATGCCGATTACTCAGCAAACACATAACGTTTTCATAACATTTCACAGCTGTTGATCTACATAGACGGTTCACCCACGTTTATCAGTATCAACAGAAAAAGATAATTAAGTCGAAGCCATGCAATTAACATGTCTTATATGAAAGATAATTGTATAATAATTGCTTAGAAACTTCAAAAATTTAAGACAAAATTGCCACTTGGTTTATAATGCAGCAAATCTAGGGATGTGACTGAAATTCAGCTGAAAAATCCAATATGGCGGCCATGCAGTATATGATGTATATAGGTAATTACAAACATGTTCAGAAAAAGATAAATATGTTGAAGCCATGCAAATAACTTGTCTTATATGAAAGATAATTGTATAACAGTTACTTATAGACTTACAAAAACTGAAGACAAAATTGTCCCTTTGTTTAAAAAAGCAGAAAATCTAGGAAAATTATTGCCTTTTAGTTAAAAATCCAATATGGCGGCTATGAAACAAATGTCCGGTGCTTAACCCTGTGATTTATATACATTCTCAAAATGTTTACTTCAAACATTGTCACAATGTTATCACTTTATTAAAATCTCCAGATAATAACAAAGGAAAACATTAAAAGGCACAAGCCCAGATCTGTGCTCCAGGAGATGTAGACACGCAGGGAAATACCTAAAAACACAGACAGAAGATTATATTATAAGATTAATTACCACAATAACAGCTCTAGAAACAGCCCAGAAGAAATATACAAGATTAAGAAACAGCTAAATATTCAGGAGTGGGTGGTTGTCCCATGTTGGGTCGCATTTACCATGAAATATGGAAAAAGATGAGAGAATGGCAAGCTTACTTATGTTATCCCGGAACTTTGAATTGAGGCCTACTTTTGGGCTTCAGAATTTAAGTTTCAGAATTTCTTTTATCCTGGCTATATTGTCCGGAGAGATGTACCCACGACTCCCAATATATTTACATTTAAAACCATTGCTCTCAATATCAGAAACAAGTACAGTATATTTATCTATCTTCCTTTGGTGAGCTTCCCTAAAGCAATAATAGCACATTTTTGTAGAGCGCCCCCTTTTTTTTTTTTTTTTTTTTAAGACAAAATTGCCACTTGGTTTATAATGCAGCAAATCTAGGGATGTGACTGAAATTCAGCTGAAAAATCCAATATGGCGGCCATGCAGTATATGATGTATATAGGTAATTACAAACATGTTCAGAAAAAGATAAATATGTTGAAGCCATGCAAATAACTTGTCTTATATGAAAGATAATTGTATAACAGTTACTTATAGACTTACAAAAACTGAAGACAAAATTGTCCCTTTGTTTAAAAAAGCAGAAAATCTAGGAAAATTATTGCCTTTTAGTTAAAAATCCAATATGGCGGCTATGAAACAAATGTCCGGTGCTTAACCCTGTGATTTATATACATTCTCAAAATGTTTACTTCAAACATTGTCACAATGTTATCACTTTATTAAAATCTCCAGATAATAACAAAGGAAAACATTAAAAAGCACAAGCCCAGATCTGTGCTCCAGGAGATGTAGACACGCAGGGAAATACTTAAAAACACAGACAGAAGATTATATTATAAGATTAATTACCACAATAACAGCTCTGGAAACAGCCCAGAAGAAATATACAAGATTAAGAAACAGCTAAATATTCAGGAGTGGGTTGTTGTCCCATGTTGGGTCGCATTTACCATGAAATATGGAAAAAGATGAGAGAATGGCAAGCTTACTTAATTCGAGGGTTGACAAACAGAAGGACGTAACTCAAACTGAAAAGAAATATTAAAGAATTTCTTTAATTCTGCTGTAATACTGCGTTTGAGGAATGCGATGTTTAATATTTTCTACTAAGCAGATCTATTCATTACTCAAAATGTAAACATCTCGTAAAGCTCATAATTGGTACTGTAAGCAAACATTATATAAACAAAGAACAATTTTTAATTATGAACAGCAGAATTAAAGAAATTCTTTAATGTTTCTTTTCAGTTTGAGTTACGTCCTTCTGTTTGTCAACCCTCGTAATATGTTATCCCGGAACTTTTTGAATTGAGGCCTACTTTTGGTAAGTTTCAGAATTTCTTTTATCCTGGCTATATTGTCCGGAGAGATGTACCCACGACTCCCAATATATTTACATTTAAAACCATTTCTCTCAATATCAGAAACAAGTACAGTATATTTATCTATCTTCCTTTGGTGAGCTTCCCTAAAGCAATAATAGCACATTTTTGTAGAGCGCCCCCAATTTTCAAAATTTGATATTTTTGCACAGTTATGTTGGTAATTGTCAAGGAAACTAGACCTGCGAACGAGAATGCTCAAAAATGCGTATTTATCATAAAATAAGCAATTTTGTAATTACAATTGGGATCCCAGATTGATATTAACGGCAGAGCTGGAAATGTAGAGGTTTAGTCAGTCATGAGGAAATAGTGCCCACCTCCAAGAAATGACCTCTAACTTGACTTGCCAGAACCAATTTTCAAACAACTAATGGATGACGTAGATCACGTACATGGCGCTGTTCACGGACCATTTCATATTGGGAGGACGTTTCCAGCAACCGTTGAATGACTTTTATCGGAGACTCCGATGTTACTTCATTACTAACTCATTGCAAAATCCTTTCGCTTGAGACACACTTAAAATATTTGAGAGACTTCTTAAAGCAATAGTGGCACATTTTGAAGACCGCACCCAATTTCAAAATTTGATATTTTTGCCACAGTTTACGCTGGTAATTGTCTAGGAAACTATACCTGCGAACGAGGAGGAATGACTAAAAAATGGGGGTATTATCACCAAAAAAGCGATTTTGTAATGTAGAATTGGGATCCCAGATTGGACGTAACGGCAGGAGTGGAAAATGCTACGTTTATGTACGTCCATGAAGAAAATAGTGCCACCTCCGAGAAAATAACCTCTAACTTGACTTGACCGAACTATTAAAACAAAAATAAATGGATGAGCGTAGACACGTACATGCGCTATTTCCCGGCTATTCACATTGGAAGGCCGTTTTCCAGCGCCGTTGAATTATATCGGAGATCTCCTATAAAATTATTCTAGTACAAAATTCCTTCGTTCTGTGACACATAGACATTTTCGAGCTTAACCATTCACAGGTTAATTTACTAGCCAGGTACCAATTGCAACGGTGTAAAAATCTCACAATGTTTGAAAAATTGGGGGCGGCCCGGGGGGCGCTCCTTAAAAATGTGCTAATATTGCTTTAACATTTTCACCGGTATAGTGTGACTAGCCCAAGTCACCAATGCCAACCGTGTAAAAATCTCAAAAAAATTTGGAAAATTGGGGGGCGATCTTCCAAAACAATGTGCATTATGGCTTAATGTTGGTTCAAATGAGACAGGTCAACTCAATTGTAAATGCCAAACCTGTTCAAAACCTTCTCAAAAAAATAGGAAATGAGTCGGGGTAAGTTGTGGACAGTACAACTCATAGGAATGGTGGATGTTTTTCCCCCCGAATAAGAACCGGACGATCGAAAGTAAACAGGTTTTCAGAATCATTTTGGAGAATCGGTTTGAATTGCTTATGCTAAATGTAGCGGAGAAATGTTATTATGCCGCCATGTAAATCTCCCTTGCTACAAAGAAACTTAACAATGATTTAAGATATGGTGGAGGGAGGGTCTTTTAGAGCACAAGTTGCAATTATCACTCAAAGCTTTTCCCCATCTCTTAGGCTTAACCTTAGTATTGAGAGTGTCAGTCAAAGAATTCGTAAGAAATTTGTGGACTAATATGCGATATCTGTTAGATATTATAACATTGTTTTAGTGATAATAGTACTAAAACATGTGGCCTACAGAAAATAATCATTCAAAACTAAAACACATACACTGTTGCTCATAAAGTTGGAATACAATATTTTTACCACTTTTTTATGGAATGATTCTTACAGTGTGAGTTATTTATGATATCTAGGGTGAATATCGCCATATTACTTGATTGATCAGTCTCTTCAAACAGATCACCATGAACTTAGTCCACAATTAACCCTTTACCAACTGCGTCCTTAGCCTGAAAGGAAAAGGGGGATTTGAACAGCAGATTTAAGGATTTTGTTACAATTTTTTCACATCAGTCAGTTTTACAGATAACACATTTTTGGGTGATATCATGCATCAAAATGTTCAAATGTCAATCAGTCACTGATATCGAGTATGGCCACCCCTGGCATGAATCAGTGCGTCAAGACGTCGCGGCATACTGTCATAAGGTTGTTTATGATGTCAATGGGCAGGGCTTCCCAATCATCGGTCAGAGCCTGAGCTAACTCCTGTAGAGTTTGAGGAAGACTGTCCCTACATTGATTGCTCGGCATCCCATGCATGCTCTATAAGGGTCAAAATAAGGTTTGGAGCACAGCAGGCAATGTATCTGCTCACCCCCTGTGCCCAAGAAATTGTCTCGGGGCGGCGTGGAGTGGTCGTCTTTCAGCCAAATTGTTTGCAAATAAACCCCTCCTTTCATGTGGCAGACCGTGGTTTTCAAGGATGTCCAGGTACCCAAAAGGCTTTCATGTTTACACCTAGCACCTCCAGTGCCTTTTCCTTATAATGAATACCGGCCCAGTACCATCACTGAGCCGCAATCTGAGAATACAGTTCATCTCGAGGTCTCATCACGGTACTCGACGAAACATTTGTGTTCCATCTTGATGGTCAAGACATGTAGACGGCTCTCGTCCATAAAACACAACATGTCGCGAGTTGTCCGGGCTTTGTAGTCTTCTGTGCTCCCTAGCCCAATGAAGTCGATCAACTCTGTGGGAAAGGTTGGGTTGTGAACCCAAGTGGTTCATTCGTCTTGCTCGGTAACCAGGTTGAAGCAATCTCTGATTTACAGTTTGACGGGGGGAAAGTGGATTCCTAGTGTCTTTCTCCACAACGACGGAGTTTCTACGGCACAGATTGAACCCGTCGGCGATCATCTTCGTCTGGTATCTGGTAGTCAATCGTTGGTCGTTTTGATATTTTCGTGGGCCTCAAATGACCACTTCTCGGATGATGCTCTGCGGATTGTTACAGACCGACTTGCGAATCCGAGGAAATCAGACGACTTTGGGCTGGTTGGACACTTCCCGCAGGAGTGCAAGCACTCTTCGGGCGTATTGGATCAATGCCGCTGTACGAGGCATTAGCCTAGGGAACCTCTGTATGTCAATTTTGTTGTCAAGCTGTAACAAACAAACCACAATCTAGATTTATGGGAAAAGGCAGCCAAAATTCCCAAAATTCGGGATAGAATGATTGTGGTTTGTGTCAAGTCTCCAAGGAGGGCCTAGAAGCATTCAATATTGGGATGGTGATGGACATCATTAGTGAAACGATGTTTTCAGAGGGTATAGAAAATTCCAGGTGACCTGGTGTGAATCTATCCATGACAATGACTGGAAAAATCAATAGTTTGCACTAATGATGTCACTGGTTAGTGTATTTTTTTCTGGCCCGTTTTATTGGCTGGAATGTCCCTAAAGATTTGGAGTAGGTTTAGCATTCATTGCCTGGGAACTTTAAGTGTCACTGAAAAAAAAATGTCAAACTTTGCGAAGCACACCAGCGTAACATTACAGTATGGATGAAGTGATATAAACTTGCTTTGCTTCTGTAATGCTCCAAAACTATGAACTTTTAAAAAAATATTTTTACTCATTTTCAAAACACCATCGAGTTTTTTGCATATACATAAGCTTGTCCATTAATAGTCACTGTGTAAATAACTAAAGCTCAAATCGAAGCGTCCTTATTAGAAAAATCATAACGTTGTCATATAAATTTTCCGGATCACGGAATTTTTTATACACGGTATCCTATGGTAATAAATACACGGAATAAGTGCGTACTGCATGAACGAAAGTATCCGAATACATCTCTAAATTTGGAATTAAGCATTTTTGGTGACTAGCTTAGATCTAGTTGACTATTTTTTTAATTCCTAAACACAAACAATTATAGGTCAAAATCTCTGAGTCAGCATTTAACTTTCTCGGCGTGTTAGGCCTACTAGTTAAACTGTCACGTGGTTATGTTTGTACTAACAGAACCCATTCAAAAACCTTGATTTTGTTATTGTACTTTGTTGATAACTTTGAACGTGCACTGTTACGACTACATATAATAAGGGTGGAAATTGACACAAATTTGTTGATATAAGCTTTTACTGCCTAATAGTTAAATTTCTCTTTTTTGAAAGTTTTGGTGTATCTCTAGTCGGCGTTTGCTTACTTCTATTTGCTGGGCGGTAAATTATACTGGTCGTTTTGATGCCCGCTGCTTGCTCGGCTGTTGAGTTCTTTCTGCTGGATCAGCTGAAGCGAAAACTCTGCTTTAGACAATCGTATGCGGCTGCGAGTTTTCCGTGTCTGCAGGTATCTAGTGCATTCCTCATGGCTTGGAAGGCGTGATACCCGGAAAGAACTTTCTCGGAAAATCATTTCCAATATTATGCGGTTTGGCTCCTTACTTGTTCCATAGGAGCACGTACTCGGCCGGGGGCCTAAGCCATGTAAAATGCGTTCAGCTCTATGTTCGCGTGGACCGTTTTTCTCTTGCCAATTACCGTATTGGGATAGCGACTGCATGTCTTTTACACAAGGCGTTTATCTGCTATCTGGGTTTTTGTGATCCCCCGTGATATAAGGTTCGATCCCTCTCATGGAAATCTGTAACACTTATGCTCATCCTGGGTGTGATTGGCTGCGAGTCCTGGCTTGTACCTTGGTTGCGACACTTGCCATCGAGGAATACGGCGGATGCAGCTTTCTTTTCTTTTCGGGAAAGATTTGGCTTGCTGTTCTTCGATGTCGGTTAACTGCCCAAATGATGCAGTTGACTGGAAAATCGATGCTATTTATTATTATCATGCCGCGCTGTGGGCTGCTGTGATTGGTCATTAGACTGCTATCTGATAACAATCGTTCCCTGCGATTAGCCAATGGCGTGTCCACTTTAACTAGCCAATCGTTACGGCTGCTGTTCTTCCCGCTTTGGTTAATTTTAACATTTTTATGGTTTGTAAAAGACAATTTCCAACCTCGTCAAACGTCTTTGCCTTTACCTGCTTAAATGGGGCAAACTTCCTGCCTACTATCCTGTATGCTTAATATTCACCGGACTGTATAATTCAGAGGAGAGTTGGCGTTCTCTATTGTTCCCGCCGTTTCTCTATATGAAAATGTCAGATCGAATTGCGCTATAGGGTCGTGGTAGGTGCGGGTCATGATATGGTAGGCCTAATATTGACAAGATTCCCCCGCAATGGATTTTTCTGGGGAGTTGTATGCAAGGGGGTCATCTCTCCGTGACAATGCCCCTCTTGATATCATTTACAAAAGGAGGGTCCCATGCTTAAGGAATTGTTCTAAAAATACAACGAACGAGTGCAGGGGTCAAACACTTGTTAGTGGTTATGTACAAAATTCCTGCAGTCTCCGACTATATTTCTAACTCCTATATGAAAGTAGTGAGCCCTGGTCTTGAGATCGTTGACTTAGTGCTGATACATGCTGATAATAGTTCATCTTGTACACACACAAAAAATTCTCTATCTTGTGTTTCTATGATAAACTGTTTACAGAACTTTTGCCCCGCCTATTGGTGGATGCTAGAAATCTACTTCTTTAAAGTCTTTCCCTGGAACGTGTCAGCTTGTTTTTCTGGTAGCACACGTTTTATATGCGTTGCTGGCCTAGGGATGAATTCAGACGTTTTCATATCATTGAGTAAGTACAGCAATTATTAGCACATTTTTTGAAGAGCGCCCCCAATTTTCAAAAAATTTAGATTTTTTGCACGTTTTGCCATTGATAACTGCTAGTAACGATACTACAATGTTTATGTGTCGCAATCGAAAGAATGTGTAACTAGAAATAATTAATATCGGATCCCCGATAATAATTCAACGGCTGCTGGAAACGGCCTTCTAATATGAAGATAGCCGGGAAATAGCGCCTTACGTAAGCTACGCTCATCTCTTCGTTGTTCTATTGGTTCGGCAAAGTCAAGTTAAAGGTCTTTTTCGTGAGGTTGCACTATGTTTGCATCATGGACGGACATAAACTTAACCTTAGGTCCAATTACAATCTATGATCCCAATTCTAATGCAAAAATCGCTCATTATGATACCATCCGAAGTTTGCGGCATTCTCGTCGCAGGTGTAGTTTTCTAGCACTTACCAATATAGCTGTGCAAAATACAAAATTTTGAAAATCTGGGAGCGCTTCTTAACAATGTGCTAATATTGCTTTAATATTATATAGATTCACTCATTGTCACACGCATTTAACTGACCAATCAAATTCCTTTGTTAAAATTGTTGAATAAGTTCCCTATACGCCATTTGAAGGTAATAAGTTAGACTTTTCCGTGTATACTTCAAGTGTATTACATAGTGACGAGTGTTTAAAGTAACGATGGGCCTGCAATGTAAATTCAATTGAAAAATAAATTGTAACACAAATACATACTAGTTTATGATGTATTATGCCATATCACTATTAAAAATATATAATTCAGTTCATAAGTTATTCAAAATTATGGAACGCAATAAAAATGTGAAAATATGGACGCAATAAAATTGCGATATTCCCGATTTGTTTAAACGCAAGATGGATGTTGAATTTATTCATAGATTTTGTATTGCATCATCGTCAGTATGAAAACGGCGACCGGCGATATTTCGAACACCCGTCGCATCAATGTTCTTCACCTCAGATTTGCGTGTTGACGTGTTTTACATACTGGCGGATGTCGAGTCTACGGTCAAGTTGGACAATTTGAACCGTCAATATTTTAGCCAATGTCCTGTATAACAATATCTATCACTTTACCAGTTTGTAGAAGTGCTCAAAATATACAAGTGTTACGAAGGCTAAGTATCCTTCACTCAAATGCCAAAATCTCTATTATCAACATCCGTCCAAAAATGGACAAATTTGCAACCCAAAATTATTTATTAATTACGTACTTAGAGGTTTGAAACTTGGAATGCTTGTATAAGTTGATATTTTTAGTACCTTGTCCGCGATTTTTAAAGTCATAAAAAAAATTGATATGCCGTCATAACGATATGCACATGCACGAGGCAACGCCGAGGCAACTCCGCTCACACGTTCACCAATAGTTTTTTTCGTCACACAAAATGAATGTTGGGTGATTTCATGAATCGAAATTTTCAAATCATAACTTCTTTATGAGTATTTTTTTAATCAGCACTCGATAATAGATACCTGAGATATTTTGATCTTTGTAGGGATGTGAAATTTGGTCCCCAATAGGCGAGCTTTACAAATGATCAAATGTATAACGCAAGATGCAAGATGAAGCCCATGATATATTTCCAGTCGCAGTGAGCGATTTCCTCTGCGCGTGAGCATGCTAACACTTGATCTGGTCAAAATCTGGAAGTATATCATGGGCCTGTGTGTAGCGTTTGAGTTTTGCGTTCATAATATCCATATGCATTACTAAGTTTATGGAGCTGGAAAATGTTTAAATATAGTTGTTTAAAAATGGACGTAGTTTGTGTTGATAAGACCAGGAACGGAGTTTGATACCCGGGTTCATACTGACCGCCTCGTGACCAGAAATCACAGTGGTGAATGTAAACACATCCATAGAAGTAACTCCTCAAACCTGAAATCTGTCAAGTTAAAAAAACAAACATCGTATTATACATTAATGGATATAATTGAATAGTTTTTATTTACGCTTCTCTGATACCCAGTTGTGGCGATCGCCTAATATTATGCCCACTGCACTTGACGATTGCGAACCACCCCGGATTTAAAAGTTTGCATTAAACCCTATTGGCCAATCGGACTGTTTACATAGGAAATCAGTGCAATCTCTTCTTCTCTGCTGACTAATTCTCCTGCTCTCTTTCGCAAAAATATGACCCCTCAACTGTGGAAATTACCGCGGTATAAAGTTTCTCTCCATTCCCTTAACTTTGGAAAGGATTATAGAACCAGGATTCGAGAGTTAGTGAATATCAGATAGAACTTGCTGTGACCGTACAGTTTCAGTTGAGTAATACACAAGTTTTTGCTGAAAATGATGATAAGTAAGGGTTGTGTAGAATAAGAATAGTCAGTGTGCCACCTGGGCGTCCGTGGGCGTTTTGAGATATCCAAGATGGCGTCGCCATAAATGATACTTATCTATTCAATCCCTATATGATCAAACGATGGAGTTACTAGATATACTACAAGATCCAATGAACAATGCATGGCACTTAAAACATTAAAGTCATACGTCCAAGTCAAAATGGAAGCCAAAGCCACTAATTTTAAATATGGCCCTATAACAGCAAATCCCTGCCATAAAATAGACATGAAATACTTAGGTGAATTTTGTTAGACCCAATAATGTATTTCCGATACTTTTAAAATTGTAACATGACGTCAATCATATGGGCAGGCCAAAAACGTGAACATTTTCCAAAAATTCTTATTTTATAGTATTACTCCTTCCAATCGAATCATGTGACAATGACATTTAGAAAGACCTTTGATCCTAACCAATGTACAACATACATTTCAATTTTTTTTAAATCGCTAAATCGATAAACTAATATGGGGCAAAGTTGTCAAAATAATCAATAGGACTGACATTTTTTCACTATATTGCACTTCAAACCCTTTATAATTGACACATGTTTATTTATCGGGATTACCTTGTATCACGTGGTTATGATCATAGTTTACATTTTCTAATTGTTTCAGTGACACAATATTTATAACTTGAAAGGTAAATTTAGAAATTTGTTGTTCAAGTATTTTTTAAAATATATTTAACGTTTTTGGCTGCCATATTGATTGACGTCATGTTCAACAATTTTTAAAAAGTATCAAAATACTTTATTGTGTCGAATAAGCACTAACTAAGTACTTCATGTTTATTTTTTATCCCAGGTATTTGCCGTTATAGGGCACTTTTAAAATTATTAGATTTGAATTATGACTTAATGTCCAAGTGCCATTCACCTTGTTCATGGGGTCCTATATTATATTTATTAACTCCATATAGTTTGATAATATGGGTCGAAAGATAATTGTCACCTATGACAACGCCATCTTAGATTTCTCAAAACGCCCAAGGGTGCCAAGGTGGCACCTGGCAGATTCCCCCCTATTCTAACACACCCTTTCTAATCTAGCACTTCCGCAAAAACAAATGTGTATATACTCACTTAACGGTCAGGCCATAACTTGGACCATATCTCTCCGACCATCAGATCAATACAACTAATATGGTTTTCAGAAGGGCAAGTCTACTATGGAGCTGCGTTGTCCTGTATGTGAATGTTGCAGGAAAATGTAGGGAATACTACAAAGAGCTGCATATGGTGTTTATTGATCTAGAGAAGGATACGGTATAGGGTCTAAGAAGACGAGGAATCCCAAAAAGCCTATTTTGATATCACCCAATGACAATGGGGACCGACGCACCGAAGGGCATAACACAAGTCGGAACACAAGGCGAGGGACAGAAGAGTTTACAGAAAGTGTCGGTTTAGAGCAGAGGCAGCGTGTAAGGGCCAATTCTCGGGAGATAGAGAGTAGAAGGAGAGAGAGAGATAGATAGAGAGAGAGATATAGATGATATATAATGAGATTAATATTATATATATATTTATATATATATATATATAGAGATATAAATATATAAGATAGATATAGTTTAAAATATAATATATATATATATATATATATTATTATCTTTTATATACTGACAATGGACGTCATCACCGAGGACAATAAGGAAGATACTCCATTGGTAATGCGGTTCGCAAATAACATTGAAATCTTACCGCAATCTATGACAAAAATTAGGGAGCACTAGGGGAAACAACGTTGGCGATTGAGAGAGAAAAAACTAGAGAGAGCGATATCAAATTTAGCAGGAAGAAAAAACAGAAGCACCTTCCATCATCGATGAAGAGTGGGTACATCAAGCTATTCACCAAGATGGAGGAGTCGAAAGAGGGAGAAACAATGAATTAGTAAAGCATGCAAACAGATGTTTTTTGTTCGGAAAAGTGACCGGGTGTTCTCTGAGTCCCCTCTAGACCGAAGGTTCTTATTTATAAGACGACAAGAAGATGAGCCCTGGCGTATGGGAAAGAAAAATGGCGGCATTACTTCAACAGCTGATAATTAATAAGAACAGCTCCAGAGAGATTGCGAATCTGAGATATTACTTTGGAATCAGCCTTGAAGACATCAAACTTAAATGAGAACATTTAACTAAGAAGCAGGTGCGATGGCGATCTAGGGACTAAGATGCAACGAGAGATTTGGGGGCCTCCATATATGCGTCATATGTAGTGAGTTCATAAGACCCCAATAGATTTCTACCTTGTATTTGCCGTGAACTTTAAAACAAAGGGCGATTGTCATTTCCTAATTTCAATATAAAACAGGCTGAATTTATATTTGGTTCTGAGTTAATTAGAAGGTTCAAAATTTTGTATCAAAGAAATAATTTTCAGCTTACTCCCTCTCACAATGGCTATTTTGATAGAAACTATAACATTAGTGCATAAATCAAAAATTTTCACAATTTTTAGTGACACCTGTTTTGTGAGTGGCGGAATGGTATGGTCCATGGTGTAATCGAGGAGATGAGAAGCCGCATTTGAATAACGTTGGGCCAACCGAACGAAAGACCAAGACACCTTCTGGAAGGACGCCTTTGAGTCAGATCTAAATTGTTTAGGGCTTCAAAGAGCTAGACGACACGCAAGAACCGTTTACTTTTGAAAAGACTCGAATGACAAAATCCCGCGCACCCGAAAAGGATAGAGGTGGGAAAGGTGAGCAAGGTTAGCACTTTCACTGTTGTGAATCATTTCAATATGATGTGTAAAACTTAGCATTTTATTTCGCTGTGAGGGAGCACTGCATGTAATAACAAGTAGGTGGAGAAATTTTATGCCATATTTCTAACTAAAAAAGGTAGGACACAATCTTCTTATCGTGTCCAAACCTGTGTATCTCAAATATTATCCAGCCCAAGATGGGTACAAACGTCTGGCTGCTTCAACTAAACTGAATTCCACAGGTCCTTGTTTGTGCATTGTTTGCTCCAGCAATGGGCAAACCAAGGAGATGTTCCATTGTCTTTGGTGGCTGTTCCACAACCACATAGTATCCTGTCTGCTTCCAGATAGCCCCACTCTGCAAGGAACCTTAGCATCGGCCAGTTCTGTTCTCATCTGTTGAGGGGAGCATTGCCATTCGCCCAATGAGTGTCAGTTCCCAGGTGGGAGAATGTTCAATACCATGTTTCTAAACCGATAGATTTTACTTGGTTGATGGCAAGTCCCTTTCTTTCCACAGGCGACTCTCTTGACCTCTTTAGAGACTGTATCGAGGTTGGACTTTTTGCTTAATAAACTCCTCTGGATTTAAGGCGGGTTGGCAGCAGGTCTGTCCAACATAGGGTGCTTCACATTAGTACTTGGCAGCTACCTCTTGCATGCCTCGCAACGCTACTCTGATGTCAGGTGTAAGCAATTCCTGGCTAGGATGTATAATTTTTCCGTTTGGTTTTGGACGGAGGCATCCTGGATAAGCCGACAGGAGGCATTTAGCGCTGAATCAACGCTTCTTGGCATGGGTTGATCTTTTTTTCCCATACAGGGCAGGCAAATCTCCTGCAACTGAGTAGCACAAGGGCAATTGCCGTCGATCTTAGGGTAAAGTTGGCGAGCACCCTCTTGTTCCAGTGATTTGTTCAAGATTTTATATTGCGTGAACATACTTTACTCTTCGTCTTCTCGATGTGGGTCTTATAAGAGAGTGCGATTCAAGTAACTCCTAGTAGACAGGGTTATCACAGTGCTCCAGGGTTTTTCCAGACCAGATAACTTAAGCTGACGTTTGTCTTCACGGTTGCGTAGATGGAAGGCACACACTGTGTCGTAGATAGATTTGCACGTAGGGGTTTTCCTCATAATAGGAGTGATTATCATTCAAGCTTTGGAGAGTCTCTTCAACAACTGTAAAGTCGGCATCTTGGCGCTAATTCCACGATCGTCTGCATAATAAAACGACAGGTTTCCTGCACTCCTAGGTTGGTCGTTGGTATCATGTTGAACTATGAGAGGTGCAAGCCCACTCCCTTGTGGTAGACCATTCTTGAGCCTTATGCCATCGGCTCTTCTTCGAACAAAGAAACATGCTGTGTTGCCAGCAATCCTCGATAAGCCAGTCACGCGAACTTACATTTCCTTGGTAATTTCCAGATCTTATGGAGTAGGGCACCTTTGTTTAACAGTGCCGTACGCGCTGATAGGTTCGACGAGCACAGCTTCCCGGTTACCAAACTCTTCTCGAAATCATCCTCAATGTGTTGAGTTAGGTTGAGTACTTGGCTTTGTTGATTTTGCCTGCCGGAAACCTGCTTGTTCTGGTATGAGGTGTCGTCTATCACAGGTGCGATACGATTGAGCATGGAAAAGAGGATAAGTTCAAAGAGCTTGTAAGGTATGGCTGAGGAAGTGATAGTCTGTAGCTCTTGGGATTGGATGGATCTTTCCAGGCCTTTAGGAGTGCCATAACATGTGCTTCCTCCAGATCTTTGGGAACCTGTGGAAAAAAGGCAAGCAATTGTAGAGCTCAAGAAGCCATTCTTGCACTGTGCCAAGAATTTTTTAGCTTCTTTGTAGAGATGTTGTCAAGGCCTCTGCTTGTTCCTGGTTGAAGTTAACAATACCGGATCCAATTCGTCCATGTGAAGGGGCGAGTGAAACCAGGGTCACCACTATACCGCTACTTCTTAGTTTTCTTGCTGCACTGCCATTTAAAAGCAGTTGGTGGGTCAAACTTGGTTAGGTGTGATATTTGGCTGCTGTGGGGTCTGTTGGACCCCCCTCCGAGCTTTCGGATGGTAGACCATGCTTTCTTTGCTGTTATGGGGATCATAATCGGTGGATTCAAATTAATTATGCCAGTTTGATCTTTTCCTAGGAAGATCCTCTCCTAAAACTTCCCACCTTTAGCAGTTTGTTTCACAAAAGGATCAGTTTCAAACAGGGTGATATACTCTTGATATTCTCTACACATTCCTGGGAATGCCTGTATATATTCCGTCCCTAAACAGCTCTGGGTATGAATCTGCGCAACAGTCTTTTTCATCTAGTTGGCAAATTTGTCATAATTATGGGGTTTTGGAGCAATCCACTTCCACGTTCTGATCCCGGTCATCAGTGAATCCTTGCCGGTCTGCTTTCCTATAGTTAAAGCGGCGCTTAAAAGGCCACTTTGTTTGGTCTACTGCCAGCGTTGACTTGGATACCGATTGGTCCATGTTGATTTGGTGGAACAGGATCCAGAACAATCGTGCTACACGGGTTAGAGATGTTTTTTCTAACAACAGCTAGATCAGGGTTTTAACCTCTCTTCCAGCGGTCATTATGGAATTATTGGCGGGCAGCTTAGAGTCCGTGAAAGGAACGTAGATGTTGACTGTCTATCCATTCTTCGACAGCTTGTCCCGTCTTTGTAAGTTTCATTGATAGGCCCCATTGGGTCTATGGCTGTTGAAGTCGCCAATGAAAAGTGAGGTTTGGTGGAATTCCCAGTTAGTTGAGGGTGCATGAAGTCTACTGCATGAGGTTTGTAGATGGATGTAACTATGACAGAACCAATGGTGGGACTTTCTATGTTGTTTCATCAGACATGAGGTTTGCTTTCTACTGTGGTGTGGTGGCCTGTTCTCACAAATTAGCCTTCCGTATTGTCCCGTAGTGGTCTCTCGGTACAAGGACCAATTCCTGGGTATGTTGGGAGCGGTGGTTATTGATTCCTCTGTGGGGTTCCTTCAGACATCGGACATCGCATTGGAGATTGTACACCAAATCAGCAATGATTTTACTTTTTGCATTGGAAAAACCCTCCACCTTCAATGAGGTATAGTCACGGCAGACCTTAGAAAATGCCTGCGCTGAGGTCCAGTCATGATATGGGTATATTCAAGAAATGATGTTCCTGAAAACCAGTGTTTTGGAGTTGTAAGAGATTAGTTCGCTGCTTGGCAGTTACTAACATGGTAGACCACAGTACGTTTCTCTACTTCTCCCAATAAAAGTATATAATAGAAATAGGATACAAAGATAGTCACCTAAAATGCTGAATTCCAAAGGGTTGTTTTCGTTTTTTCATGCCAGTAACTTGGATCCGAATTTAACTAACAAAGTTTGGTGATTTTTATGAAGTACTTTGATTTGAGCTTAGATATTTCACAACAGTGGATATGCAAAAAAAACATTTGTTTGAAAATTGGGAATCTCAGAGTCAGCTTTCAAAATTCAAAAACGATGTGAGAAGAGTAAATGAAGTCCTGTCTCATGTGGGAATGTGCTTCCCATCGCTGCGATAACTGAAATGGGCAGATTGAACACTCACTCGATTTTTACACCTAGAGTGCTGAAACGATTTTACACGAAAGAATATTATAATAGCCCCATAGAGGGATTCTAAGTTTCAGTCGATGTCAATTGGTCATTCCCAGCCTGTGCCCTCCGTTTTCAATCAAAAAACTCTTACCAAGGTCCCAGGAATTTGGATGTGGTTTGTGTCATGTCTACAAGGAGGGACCAGAAGCATTCAAATTAGGGTTGGTGATGACATACAATTTGTGGTAACATTAAGTTTTTCAGAGAGTAAAGAATGTGTGAATCTAGTATGCCTACTGAGTAATCAAATCTTCACAATGATGTCACTGGAGTTGTGTTCGTTTTTCTGGCCCTGTTCATTGCAATGGAATGCCCCCAAAGATTTTGGATAGTTTATCATCTCATTGTCCCGGGACCGTTCATAGAAATGATACCATAAATAAGAAGGTTAACGACCATTTTCAGGATTTACAGGGAAATTAACACAAGTCCTGGGTTTGTATGGTGTTTTTCCTGTTTTTCAGTCTACAACCTAAACTATAACCGTCATTCAATATGACGCGCCACCGGACATGCTGGTGGACAAGATGCATACATTCCAGACTACAATACATTAAGCTGTCCATCGATCCATGTTTAGCGATTGCACAGGGATATAGGGGGGGGGAGGGGGGTGACAGGTGAATGCATTGTAATCTTGGATGTGTCATCGTGTCCACCAACATGGCTGGCCTATTGATCAGGTCTATTGAAATTAAACGACTCGGGTTTTTTTATTACAAAAGTAACGCATTTAACACACAAAGAAACTACGTGGAGGGTTGAATCTTGCAAAACATTAAAACAGTTTTTTGACAAAATAGTAGAGCGCTATATGATCAAATTGCCAGTGGTCTCTTTAAAGACTAACTCGAATTTCGAAATTTGTTTTGCGTATTAATTAAAATATCAAGTGTAGCTAAAGATAGTATTCTCAAATATTCAATTCCAAGATTTGAGATTACAACGTACAATAGGATCTTGTTATAACAAAAATTTCCAGATCCCGGAATTTTATTAGCGTTGTGATTTCCTCTTGCAGGAGGAAATATTAGTAATGTGAATAAGCATTATTATATAGATGCAAAACCGATTTTGGTTAAAAATTTATGGCGCCATCCTCAGTTTTTAAGGAAGCATTGTCAGACTTTCCCGTCTTCCTCAAATACATTTTTTTCTGCTATTGGCCATGATCTCGTACAATAACGTCCCGAGAAACATTTCAAGTGATTGACTTACTGATCCATTTTCTAAATGACGAGACGTTTGTTGCAACTCAGTTTTTACTGTCATTCAACAATAATGTCAAAAATGGGCTGAATGGCGATGCCTCATTGAGAACCAGAATGGGCCGATCTCAGGTTTCCTTGCAGAAGTGTGGCAACCTGGAAGCGATGCAGAGACACTAACCCTGTGGGTTTGTGGACAGCACCACATACAATGGACATCTCTTGGTCCCTGCGCACTTTGGAGCAGACAAGGACCTTGCAGATTCATTGAGCAGCCAGGCGTCCCATCTCTGGCTGCTGATTCATATTGTTAGAACCATTGTGTTTTGGGACACGAAAGAAGAAAGTCCCAAAATTATTTTTTAGAAGTTAATTTATCAATGATCACTGTAAATTCATGAAGACTATTGATTATTGGAGGTGTGAGTTATTTTTGGTACACAACCGCAATACGCAATTTATTACGCTATTCTATTCAAGCGATGGAAGATTATTAAAAATACACGGGACATTTTGATTTGAGCCTTTTTTCCTAAGAATTTCTCCCTAGCGCAAGGTTACAATACTCTAAAAGCTTTCCTCCACAAACCGCATATGGTATGTCACTGGGAAGGGCACCAATAAGTTCTAGATAATCCTTTCTTTGCATTTACAAAATATGTGTTTTTCTGCGTCCAAAAGTTCTTTTTTGCCAACGCACACCTTCAGTTTCACAATACTTTAGCCAATTACGTCGTCAATATTCCATTACCGACCATGATTAATTTCCTGCCGCAAGGCGCAAAATCCTTCAATGATTTATTTAATGAACTTAAAGGTGCGTGTTCCGATCGTCTTTGGGACGCCCCTGATTTACCCAAATAGTATCAATTTTGATATCAGATGAAAGGCCGTATTTTTCTCATTGTCGTCCTGAAATTTGAGCCCTCAAATCCATTTCATTCCCAAGATATAAACAAAAAACCGCCGTTTTAGTGGTTAACCATCATTATTAGCACAGTATTGAATAGAGCTTTGCAACATGCATTATTGCGTCTACCATCAAAACCGCAAGTTTGTTTCCCACGGTACGTGATGGGGTGTATGTGCAAGTGCTAGGCTCTCATATCAAGTAGAGAACACAACACACATAAATCGGAACAAGCACCTTTAATGATCGTAATGGTAAATTAGCACTTTCACTGACGTTTGAATCATCCCAAAAGGTTATAGCACAAAGGACAATGTTTACTGACAATGATATCCGACTTCATCAAAACAAAATAATATTCGTTATTATAATAATTAACAATATAAATAATAATAATACCTTTATGGGATATTTTGATCTCTCTCTCTCTCTCTCTCTCGCTTTCTCTCATTCCGTACGTTAAAGGGGCATTTCGTGATCCACAGCCTCGTCCCCCCGACTTGCTTCAAAATATCGAGATTTTTATATCATCTACTTTTGGCCTTGTGCCTTGTCTTACGTGCCTAAGTCTAGTACAGTGCCTAATCTGCTAATCTTATACGTGCAAATTCAATCTGGTCTTGAAGAAATTCGTAATTTTGTATTTTCTGTCTGTAAACAGACAAATATACAGTGCATATGGGACAGCGTTATACAAACATTTTCGCATAACATCAAAACGCACTGTCAGAATCAATTGAATTTTGGAAATAACATTTTCTCGAGGATATCTAGCGAACCATAAACTACACATGAAGCGTAGGTCACGAATGTACCGTTAATGGTGTACGGCAAGAACGCATATTCAGGCTATATTAAATACTTGGGGTAATCACGTCCACAAATTAGAAGAAAGTAACTAAAAATGTAGACAGCAGCACTATGATTAATGTAATCTCCAGTTGCAGTTTGGCCAGAACATTACGTATTATGATACCTCCATTACGAGTCAGATATCTTCAACAAAAACCTGTGCTTTCACACAGGGGTAACCTAACAATGCAATGGAGGTATTGGATGACTTGCTTGTCACCATTCTTGTGGTGATTAAGGTGACAGGTACGCCATTTCTTCAATAAAATACAAACAAAATTATGTGCATCCAAAATATAGCAACTGATTCTTGACTTGATGGGTAATCTGAACTTCTAATTCATTCTAGATATGGGTTGCGGATGGTTCCTTTATCACATGCACTCTGTAACTTGGATAATGGTTAATATTTTGCAATCATTTGAGTCAGTATTAATCAATTCCACAACCGGGCGATAAGTGTCAACATAAGACGATGTACTCGAGAATCTAGCTGAGGGAGGATGTGCAAATGTTCCGATGTGTAGATCTATTACCTTCCGGCTGGTGCGCGCATCGGACAGTCATTCACAAGTTGTAAGGAAATTAAACGAGAAACAATTTATATAGTGTCTTCGAGCGGAATGGCCCTTGATTACATCACCCACGCAATATGTAACCTGCGTTAGAGCCTATATTACGATACGCATCACCCACCGGAGCTTACTGTGTTTACACATTTTCTTAATAAAGCAGTGCTGCCTGTAGACCACTGTATTCGACTATAGCGCGCGATGCTTTCAGCTCAGCCGTTAACATCGAGATGAATGAACAGGGAAAGCTCGATCTTGATTGGTTACTGAATGATGTGACGTTGCGCCCATTCAGATATCTTTGGGCCAATAAGAGATGGCCAGGGATGGTACTCTTTTCTACTAAAATGAGCTTCTCCGGTATGCGTTATACCATAGCGAATATCATATCTTATAACTTTTCACTGGGTTTAGGAGTACCGTTGAGGACATGGCGTTCTGGTGTGCGATTGTGGCTGTTGCTTTCTGTGGTAAGTTGCAAATTATCTCACCAACTTTTATTGCTTTTTAATCAATACATGTGCCTAAATGTAGGTTTTCAGTGCTAATGTTGATTTTTCGTAATATTATAGATCTTAGTCAACGAAAAGGGATTTTAATTCTTTTGGAACAAAATGAACAATAAAAAATCTTATCAATCTACATTTTTCTTAGTATCTCTGTAAATCGTCCAACTGTGATCAAATCATTGTTTTCGCTTAAAGCTGTTTTCCTAAATTAATTGCTCTGTGATACGTTTCATGCATATTAAAATCTAACCAACATGTTTGTTTGTGGAATGGCTGCATGTATCGGGGTTTTGGGGTGAGTGATGGAGTTATATGAAAAGATTAACTTTCCAAATAATCCTTGAATGCATCCTTAAAGATTATTTGGAGAGAGAAATTGTAACCGCGTTATAGTTACATCATAAGAACACCAAGAAACCAGTGACAGTTTTAATTTTAAAGTCCGCGCAACTTATTATTGTAATAACACTTTGAATGCTTGTAAATGCATTTTAAGTGAACCGCAGACCCTTTGCATTAATTGCTTCACTTGATATGTTTTACATTGTAAAGTTCATTTTCAAAACGACGCAGAAGGCGGAGATTTCTGCGCGCTTTCATTGCTCAGGGAGGGGATTCAAATAGTATAATTATTTAGTCTGTTAAACAACTTGTTTTCTTATTTAACCTAATTCAATAGCAGTTATAAAATTGTACATTTGGTGTTTGTTAACCCTCGTCTACCTGAGCCATTTAAAAAAAAAAAAAAAAAAAAATTATAACTTTTCACTGGGTTTAGGAGTACCGTTGAGGACATGGCGTTCTGGTGTGCGATTGTGGCTGTTGCTTTCTGTGGTAAGTTGCAAATTATCTCACCAACTTTTATTGCTTTTTAATCAATACATGTGCCTAAATGTAGGTTTTCAGTGCTAATGTTGATTTTTCGTAATATTATAGATCTTAGTCAACGAAAAGGGATTTTAATTCTTTTGGAACAAAATGAACAATAAAAAATCTTATCAATCTACATTTTTCTTAGTATCTCTGTAAATCGTCCAACTGTGATCAAAAAAATCATGTTTTCGCTTAAAGCTGTTTTCCTAAATTAATTGCTCTGTGATACGTTTCATGCATATTAAAATCTAACCAACAACTTAAAGATTATTTGGAGAGAGAAATTGTAACCGCGTTATAGTTACATCATGAGAACACCAAGAAACCAGTGACAGTGGGCTATTGTCGAAAGAAAAAGTGGAACATATTTGGCTATTTTAGCGGAACGTACATGCAATGGGAGTCAGGAAAGCTAAGGGAAATTCCCCCGCCTACTTTTTTCTTTTAAATAGAAGTAATTTTAATTTTAAAGTCCGCGCAACTTATTATTGTAATAACACTTTGAATGCTTGTAAATGCATTTTAAGTGAACCGCAGACCCTTTGCATTAATTGCTTCACTTGATATGTTTTACATTGTAAAGTTCATTTTCAAAACGACGCAGAAGGCGGAGATTTCTGCGCGCTTTCATTGCTCAGGGAGGGGATTCAAATAGTATAATTATTTAGTCTGTTAAACAACTTGTTTTCTTATTTAACCTAATTCAATAGCAGTTATAAAATTGTACATTTGGTGTTTGTTAACCCTCGTCTACCTGAGCCATTTCTTGTACACTCCCGAAGGGGGTGGTTGCCACCCCCTGTGATTTTCCTTACTGAATATCCGATTCCTATACAAGATAGACTAGAGTTTCTTCTTTCCATTGGTATCAAAATAAAGACCAACAGTCGCATTATCACGTCACTATGACGTCATAGGTTGAGGAAAGTATGAAATACTGGGTATAGTGTGGAAAATTGATATTTCGCAATTTTACCGACTCAAAAACATTATTATAACACTTAAACGCTCTTTGTATATAAAATTAAGTCATTTCCCATCGAGTATAGCCAAACGACGCTCGAATCTCGGCTGTTCCTAAATTTGTTGGTGAAAAATTGAATTTCCACCTATCCTACACTGCGTCTATGGAAATTGAATGTTTTGCTGAATGCGGAATTATTACGTTATTCTGTCGTAATGCTAGGCATGTTGGTACTCATTTTGGTATCAATGGAAAGAGGCGACCATAGCTATATCCATTGGTACCAAAATCAAATGCCTGCATTTGTTTATCTCTTTGGTACTGTTTTTTTCCTAATTATTGTTTTATAAGATCATTGCCAAATTAAGCATTGGCGGATTTAAGGAAAAGGGCCCTGTCAGCATCTTAAGGTGGAGCCCACCTTTAGCGTTGCGAAGCGACGCAATGTTGCACTTTAGTGCGACTAAGGGGTGTCTGAGGGGCCCTGAGAGCAATAATTTATGGGGCCCTGTCAGCAGCTGCTGACACTGCTGACTCTTAAATCAGCCACTGAAATTAAGCGATCTAACTTGACACACAATCTAAATATTATTATTCATGTTCAAGAAGGCTCAAAATAATGTTTTATGCATGTAAGTACAAATATACAATTTCACAAACCATTCAATTGCTTTTGAGTTCGACGGTGAGTGGCAGCACGCGACGGCAGGTGGGCAGGTGGGAATTCCTTTAAATTGTTTATAAGGAATAGGCACCTGGATTTTGTAGTGACTATTTAGGCACCTGGAACATCTAACATTTTGCAAACGGCTACATTTCCATAGGAGTTAACACACTTGTCTATTTTTTTAAAGAGTTCCAAGTTATTTTTTCTTAACTTCAACCAACGACTTGGCATATTTGGACATTTTACATGCTGATGTCAACGCGAATGTTAAATTGTGAAAGTTTTATTTTCATGGAAATGCTACGTTTGTCTATTCGACTTTGCTCTCGCATCTTAAGGGTTAAGGAGTTTTCACTGAGAGGTCTTGCTCTTGCGAAACCAAACCGTGCTGTAATTACCAACAACGTGCTTCGCCCCTTGGTTATACGGAGCAGGCGGTAGTGACCCTCATGGTATTGATACCGTGATCAAAGCAAAGTTTGCATAATATTTTGATGGGCATAACTCACGTCAACTCTGAACACGTACACGCAATTTAAGCTAAAAAGGAGAAATTAAAGAACACATGCAGAATTGGCTTAAAATGCTTTATTTTTGTGCTCTATAAGGACATTTGCAGTTATTTTCTTCAAAATGTTCACAAACACAGCTCTCGCTTTTGTTTCAAATTGATTTTTTTATGATGGAAAACTATATTAGTAAAGTGATTCTTTACATGATTTAAGATTAAAACATGATTTTAAAATTTGCGAGATTTTTGTGAAAGAAAGTCGGCGTCCCGACTTTTTAGACAGGTGGTACATTGGATTTGATGTAATTTTAGTAATTGGGATTAACATACCCAAAACAGATAGGGACATTAATAATTGAGGCTAAAGACATCCATGTAATTTGTAGGCTAACTTTGAAGTTTGCCGTAACTTTAATCAACAAATGTGTCTATTACATGAATATCATAGACTCGTACTCATTGATATTAAAACCACAAAGGTCAAGCAAGGTGCATGTCGTGGGAATCAACTCCGGCGTGTGTTTGCTTTTGTTTATTTGTTTAACGCCATTTCCGCGTCGTCTGCTGAATTAATGGTTCATCCTTCATGTAAGACTGCATGAAATTAGCCTAGCATGAAATCTTCTATAAGAGGATCAAAGGATTACAAGGATTGTACAGCTTTATTCCGTAAAAGACTCTTTACTCTAGTCTGACTCATGAATATCTTACACCAAGGACACACCGAATTAATGTCGTCGGCGACATTAATGATAAAATCGTTCGGTTTCCTCGTAAGCGCGCTGATTTGGGCTTAATCATTCCAGGTGAGGGCTAATGTATATAAAAGCTTTACAACCATGCAAAAATATCAGTTTGGAAAAATCTTGAGGGCGCACTATTTTTCAAATGTGCCAGTGTCTCTTTAATAGGGCCCATGGCTATAGTTATAGGGTTACAGATATGATTACGGTGTGTGGGTTAGGGTTGCATGTACTGTTCTCATGTTTACAAAACGTCGCTCTTGTAAAGACAACATAGAAATGTTTAATATTGTGCTCTATAAGGACATTTGCAGTTATTTTCTTCAAAATGTTCACAAACACAGCTCTCGCTTTTGTTTCAAATTGATTTTTTTATGATGGAAAACTATATTAGTAAAGTGATTCTTTACATGATTTAAGATTAAAACATGATTTTAAAATTTGCGAGATTTTTGTGAAAGAAAGTCGGCGTCCCGACTTTTTAGACAGGTGGTACATTGGATTTGATGTAATTTTAGTAATTGGGATTAACATACCCAAAACAGATAGGGACATTAATAATTGAGGCTAAAGACATCCATGTAATTTGAGAAGCGGCTAGGGGCTGACCAGGTAACCTCATCAATCAAGAAGATTATGGTATGTGTGCGCTTTATTCCGTTAATATGTTTATTTAAGTATTACAAAAAACGGTCTTCTGCCGACTCGAGTTTCGTGGCGTGCGTCTATAGGCGCTCGTCTTATAATCAAGAGGTCCTTGGTTCGATTCCCACTTCTGATGTATAATTTTAATGTATTATTTTGGGCCTTAAAGATTGCAATGGAAACATGAGAGTTGGCTAAAAAAAAAAAAAAAAAAAAAATTTTTTTATGATGGAAAACTATATTAGTAAAGTGATTCTTTACATGATTTAAGATTAAAACATGATTTTAAAATTTGCGAGATTTTTGTGAAAGAAAGTCGGCGTCCCGACTTTTTAGACAGGTGGTACATTGGATTTGATGTAATTTTAGTAATTGGGATTAACATACCCAAAACAGATAGGGACATTAATAATTGAGGCTAAAGACATCCATGTAATTTGTAGGCTAACTTTGAAGTTTGCCGTAACTTTAATCAACAAATGTGTCTATTACATGAATATCATAGACTCGTACTCATTGATATTAAAACCACAAAGGTCAAGCAAGGTGCATGTCGTGGGAATCAACTCCGGCGTGTGTTTGCTTTTGTTTATTTGTTTAACGCCATTTTCCGCGTCGTCTGCTGAATGGTTCATCCTTCATGTAAGACTGCATGAAATTAGCCTAGCATGAAATCTTCTATAAGAGGATCAAAGGATTACAAGGATTGTACAGCTTTATTCCGTAAAAGACTCTTTACTCTAGTCTGACTCATGAATATCTTACACCAAGGACACACCGAATTAATGTCGTCGGCGACATTAATGATAAAATCGTTCGGTTTCCTCGTAAGCGCGCTGATTTGGGCTTAATCATTCCAGGTGAGGGCTAATGTATATAAAAGCTTTACAACCATGCAAAAATATCAGTTTGGAAAAATCTTGAGGGCGCACTATTTTTCAAATGTGCCAGTGTCTCTTTAATAGGGCCCATGGCTATAGTTATAGGGTTACAGATATGATTACGGTGTGTGGGTTAGGGTTGCATGTACTGTTCTCATGTTTACAAAACGTCGCTCTTGTAAAGACAACATAGAAATGTTTAATATTGTTCTCACGCAGAACGGAATCAAGTTGATATTATGCTACATCCCCAGTTGAAGCGAAGTCAGCCGTATCTTGAAATAAATGACTGATTGTTGTTTTCAATGTGTTGGTATTGCTTATCGATAAAATGATATGATTATCATCTTTAAAGTGGTTGGAGACAGGAGATTCCTTAGATTTTGTAACAATTTTAACCCAACCTAAAAAGATGTATCTGTTTGCTTACTAATGCATTGTATTCAGGGTCTGCGAATATCGTTCATTGACCGACCGAGTTCTGACTCAAAGATTCCTTAGTTATTTTAAGCTTCGCAGCCGTTGCACAACGGTAGTTACGTCGTGAATGTATTCAAGTATTTATCATGTGTTAGTCAGTCAATGACTACTACAATCTATTCAAGTATTAAGTGCATCGGTGTTCGACGGAAAAAGTGCAGTCGTCACCGTGTGATCTCGCTTTAAGTCGTTAAACACGACTTATTATAGATTAATATAAGTAGGGTTAATTTTTAAAAATGGCTAGTAACATATGCTTTTACGGCATCTGTGTTATGCTACGTGAAATAAGCACTTCCTATGAAATTAGGGGTGGGCAAACGACAACTTTTTTCGAGACGAGTAGATTCTATGGCCATTTTGGCTGCCAAAAACGAATCTGGCAAGCATTCTTATCTCAAATCAATTTTTGACATGGTTACGTGGATTTTAAATTTCGCATTTGAAGTAATGGTGATTTTTACTATTTTAGACATGACGTTAAAAAGCAACATTCTTCTCAAACTATTTTGTAAGAAACGCACAAGCACACACAGATACTTTAAATTAATGGTCAATAAATAATGGCAAATGCAAAATGTAATCATTTTATGCTGAATTACAAAGGGCTTTCTATTTTACAGATATTATATGGGCGGAAAGCAGTGAATAGAATAGTTATTAAGCGTAGTCTAAAATTGCCAAAATTCACCATTAACTTCACATGCAAAATTTAAAATTCCCGGAAACAGGTCAAATATTCAGTTAAGATAAAAATTTCTTGTCGCATTCCTTTTAGCAGCCAAAATTACCGTAGAATCTATTCGTCTAAGTAAAGGTTTGAAAAACAAAAAACTTGTTTATATGCTCACTTCTAACCGATTTAAAGCGGCACTGGCACATTTTCACAAAATATGACATTTCTTCAATTTGCTCACAATGATAGCCTAGGCCATTGGAAGATTAGAGAATGTTTTGCACATAAAATAATATACCCCAAAACAGATAAGGACATTAATAAGACGCTAAAGGCATCCAGGTTTGTAAGCCAACTTTAAGTTTGTCGTAACTTTAAGCAAAAAACATGTATATAAAAGCTTTACAACCATGCAAAAATATCAATTTTGAAAAATCGTGAGGGCGCACTATTTTTCAAATGTGCCAGTGTCTCTTTAATAGATCATGTATTACCTCGGTTGTCTGTAATTTGATTGGCATGTAAGTACGAAGTTTGGACTTTCTGTGTAATATTCTTACCGGCAAAAATGCTAAAATTAAAACGATTTAGTTTTATTAATACATAGTCAAGTGGTAAAAGTGTTTCTAATTTCATTTTACCAGTGCCAAAAATATCCGACAGAAATTATATATTACAGTTATGACTGACTCTTAAACATCTTGAGACTAAATACATAATAGTTTCACTAGTGCTTGAACTGTTATAACCCTTTCTATTATACATGCCTTAATAAGTCTGTGTTTGGTTAGTTTGTTCACTTGTTTGTCGTATTTGCAAGGTGGATATGTTTGTTTTCTCCAGCTCGCTTTCTTTTCTTTGATGGTAAATAAGTGGGTCTTTCTGAGAAGGGTATTTGCATTTCTTTCTGTCAAAGTATTATAAGAAAAATCTTCTTAGCTAAAAAAAATTATTAGTCTAGAAGAGAGTAACTTTATAATCGCTAAAAATGCTTTATAGGCCTGCGACGCAACCTTGAAAACTATATACAGGGTGTATCGAAATAAAGGAAACCCTAAGTTCAATAACAATAGAGGTCTTCCACCTTTCGGATTAGCGGCCATCTTGCCGGGAAAGCAAAGTTCATTCCACATTTCTGGAGACTTTCCAAATCTAAAGAACGACATGCATGTTGGATATGTATGCATAAAAGTATGGGTCACACCTTGAATAGCACAAGTACTTTGAGGTCGGGTATTAAATTGATCTGAATGACGAATACTACGGGAACTACCACCTTTTGTTATAGGTTATGCATGAGTGAGGTGAAAGACCTCATTTATTGGAAAACTACAGATTTTATAATCAAGCATTGTATGGCATAAAGAAAGGTCAGAATGCCCTCTTTCCAATAACATCCTCATCATTAGTCTTGTCAAAGACTCGTGGATGGGTGTTGGTCCCTTTAGCTGATAGAACCCAGTAGTTTATCTTTCCATAGAGTAATACAGTTACAAGGTCTGTAACACAGACTACCTCACTATATACCCATGTCACAGTTGACTGAGTAACAAAGCATTGTTGTCCAGCAGGTGAAATTTTTTCTGGGGCAGGTTAGCATGATTATCTGAGATTTTTGCTCCTGGAGTATAAGTTGTGACGATTGTTCCTGACTAATCATTTTCGGAATAATCGATAGTGTTATGTGATCAGCACTCAGCTCCGAATTTCCTATTAATTCTCATTGAACTTGCGGGTTCCTTTACACTAAATGTGTAGTTAGACTTACTATATATAAAAAAATGTACATAAAGTGACGCCTGATTGGGTTTGGGGGTGGGATGTGTGTGCGTGTGTGTGTGCGTGTGTGCGCGCGCGTGCGTGTGTGTGTGTGCGCGCGCGTGCGTGTGTGTGTGTGTGTGTGCTCGCGCGTGCATGTGTGTGTGCATGCAATTGTATGTGTCGTATCCTGAACTAATCGCGCGAGTGATCACAATCAACGAAAGAAGGAAATTTAGGATATCAAAACACTTAGCTTTAATTAATTAATACAACATTCAAGAGATATTTTAGAAACCTTACAGTATCGCAAAACCGTATTTTTACTACACTCCCAAGTTGATATTCGACATAGCGCATATTTGAACAATTGGAAAACTATATCGAGGGAGGTCATGATGCTAAATCCAGTATGACGTTTTATAGTAACTTCCGGGCAACAAGCACAAAAGCAACAAATAGGAGTGCTCATAGTGACTGGGTACGTAGACCACCCACTACAAGTTGACTATTGCTTGAAATATTTAGTGGTTGTTGAATGCACGTGGTTGATGAAAACAACCCATTACGGGTAGACGTGTGTGTTATTTGGAACATTTGTTAATCGTGAAGGACATCGAGAAGGAGGCCCTCTTTTTCATTATAGTTATATTTCACCATTTTGAGTTGGCGCTTTGCAACTACTTTATCATACGCAAGGTGTTTTTATCTCCCAAGTACATTTGCATCGGAAAAAAATAGAAAAGTCTGAGGAACTTCAGTGGCATACTATCTGGAAAAAGCATACCTCCATTTTAATGACCATCTATTAGTTGGGTATGTATGGTACACCCCCCATATCCCCAACAGAACTTACCCACACCGAGTTTTTAGGGTGCCTTTTATGGTCATAAAACACTTTTAACAGTGAAAAAAATCCCGATATCCAATATGGCCGCCATGATGGCTGCCAAAATTGGTCAAAATTTGAAAAAGTCATATATCAGCTAAGTAATACCAATAAAGCACAACTAATTTGGTTATATGTTTTCAACCTCCCAAATTTATTTTTGATGTTCTTGTTTTGCTCTAATACTTCAAATCCAAGATGGCGGCCAATATGGCTGCCAAAAGTAGTAAAATGTGAGAAAACTCGAATATTAGCCAAACATTTTAATAAAGAATGAGGTGATCAGATAATATGTTGGCCAGCAAAATGGTCTAATTTCAGAGGAAAAGTTATGCATTATTGCCTGAAAATACAAGTGGTAAATGATAACATAATCCACATTTAATTGGATCGTTCACCGCTTTAACACACAATTTCGATGGCAATACGGATCCTTCTGATCAAACGGGTTCGATAAAGTCTCTACATCGTGTCCAATCATGTTCTGTAGGAGGCGGTATATCCCGAATCTGACCTATTCCATTGTGCTGTCCTGTTTGCACGCTTGTTGCGAGGAAACAGACACACTTTGTTGTACTGATAAATAAAAAGAAATACCATTTTGCTATAAATCTGGAGGTATCTCAAAAGCAAAATTATAACCTATAGACGTTTTATATAGCGATTGCCCACTGCTTTAACACACTTGGCAGTATAAAAATAACATTTTGTTATAAATCTGGGGGTATCTCAAATTAAGCAAAATAACCGATAAACATATAGCGATTGTCCACAGCTTTAACACACACTTGGTAGTGTTTAAAAAAAAAACTGCAAGTGAACTCGCTTCATCCCACTGGCAAGGGCAAGATGGCAGTATGGAACATGACCTAAGATTACCTTTGACCTTGGTCCATGACCTTTGACATCATGCACATATGAAGGAACCCCTATTGCACCTTAACCCCAAGCCTAGTTTCAATCGGACTTCAACTTTTCGAACAGGATCTGCAACAGACGACATTCCAGGAGCAGAAGAATCAACAACATTTGACGTTGTTGATGGCTTATCTGCGTCATTTGTTTTTCTGGTTTTGGTGTAATTTTTCCGATTGATGTTAAAAGTCCATCTGACAGTTTTTGTTTTGTGGCATTATTTGGGCGACCAACATACGACCGAATGTTGCATGCAATTCATTTCTGTGCCCTAGCACATTGCAGATATATCTTGCGTCAAAACAGCTTTCATCAAGGAGAGTGATACATGTAGATCTCAAACTGTGGTTAGTGTAACTGCGTAAAAGCTCAGCACCAATTTTTCACCAAGAGGAGCAATTTTATACTCTGAACATGGCTCGGCATTATCATCAAGAGCTTGCGGCGCATCTTCCTTCGGTGCTTGAAACGGCGTATCAATCTTTGGATTTAAATTCGAGATATATATTTCAAATGACGCAACTGGCATCCATCGCGGACAGCAGTATATATTCGTCCACCTTCAACACAAGATTCATACACCCACCCCTGATCTCTTTTGTCATTTCATGCTTTGCTTTGGTATACGTCGGAATCTTCGGCCATCGGAATCTACGCCGATTAGCCAATCAGAATAAATATGCAAATGAGCTCATTAATATGCATATATCATCAACAGTTTGCATGGGTAATACTTGTGTTCGGCACAATCACACACCAAGTGTCATATAAAATGTAATCGATTGAGCCCAAATTTATTGGTCGAGCTATGAGTTTTTTATAATATTTTTCTAATATTTGGTGAGACGCAGTGGGCTCAATATTTTGAAACTTTTAGCGAAACCAATAAATTTTGGCCGTAAATCATCCGATTTTATGAATATCATGTTTCGGATCCGACTGCTCAAAACATGATAATCATCAAAATCGGACTTTGCGTTCTAATCAAGGTTCACCTTTTTTATACATCCTTACAGCGTAAAACGAACGCAAAGTGTGCTTTCCAGGGGCCCAAAAAATTTGAATATTTAATAGTTGTATCCCTAAAATCCCTAAATGCTATTTTTTCACTTTTCAAAAATCACGGAGCGGACCCTTTGCCTTGTGAAATTGCTCCTCGGAAATTGCTCCTAGATCTAACAAGACAAATTGCGCCACCTCCTTTTTTGGGGTGATCAACATTAGAGTCACCTATATATCTGAATTTCGAAAAGAGACACAATTCCATTCACTCTGCTTGGAGTAAATAATCCATGCACACGCTTAATATTGATATCTTGTGCAATTATTTTTATTTTGTCATGATTGCAGTGATCTAAGCCATGTGATAAAAAACAAATTGACTATCTATATTCATTAGATCAACTTTTGACTGTTCCAGTTACTATTTTACTATCACACTCTCCCAATAGGCATTCACTATACAAATACAAATACTGAATTTCGTGCGGATATCTCCTACATTACACTCAGCTGCGAGTCTTCTTCTTATCGTATCCAAACACAGTGCTCCTGAAATATAGTCCACCCAGAGGTGGGTACAATGTCTGGCTGCTTCTTTGAATTCTGCAAGGTCCTTGTCTGGGCACTGCTGCTCCAACATTGGACCGACCAAGAGATGTTCCATTGTCTGTGGTGCTACTCCACAGTCACAGTCACCTGCTTCCAGGTAGCCCCACTTCTGCAAGGAAACCTTAGATCGGCCGCTTCTGGTTCTCTGTTGAGATATAGCCATTCAGCTAGCCCATGTGGAGGCAGCGCCAGGTGGAAGTTACTCACCAGGTTCAGTACCAATAGATGTTACTTGGTTGATGGCAAGTCTTTCTTTCCACAAAGCGACTCTCTAAACTCCTTAGAGACTGTTTCAATGGGTTGGACTTTGCTTAACAAACTCTCTCTAGATTTAAGGTTGTTAGCAGCTGATCGCTGTCCGGACATAGGGTGCTTCACATTAGATACTTGGTAGCTACGGTCTTGTTCGCTACACCACGACGGATGTCTGGTGGAGCAATTCTTGTTAGGATGTATAAGTTGTCCGTTGGAGTTGGGCGAAGACATGTTGTGATAAGCCAGCAGGAGGCATTTAACGCTGGATCAAGCTTCTTAGCATGGGTTGATCTTTCCCATACAGAGCAAGTATACTCTGTACATGAGTAGCACAGGGCAAGTGCCGACGATCTTAGGTTATGTGGCGAGCACCCCATCTTTGCCAGTGAGTTTTTTCCAGATGTATTACGTGAACATACTTTCCTCGGCCGTCCTCTTTATGTGGATCCTATAAGACAGAGAGAGTGTGGTCCAAGGTAACTCCTATGTCGACATGATTGATCATTGTGAGCCAGGGGTGTTCCAGACCAGTTTTTTTTTAAGTCGCCGTTGGGCCTTCACACGGTTACGTAGATGGAAACACACACACATATGTCTTACAATTGATTCGCACGTAGGTTGGTTTTTCTCATATACAGATTACTCCTCCAAAGCTTTGGAGTTGGTCGTCGACAACTGTTAAGTCCGCATCTTTACAGGGACTGTAGTGAACGAGTGTGCGCTCATCCGATAAAATTGTGAGAATCTTGGCACACGAGTACTTTAGTCATTGATAATCCATAAAATTGATGGAAGCCCTTACCAACCCCCTTAATGGACCCCCATGTTGAGTTTCAAGGTTATACAGGGGTCAAAATTTTAAAATGTTCCGATTATATTGAAAAGTACACCATGATGCTTATCTGGTTACATGGATTCCAGAAAGGTATAGTTTACACTATCTATGGCTTAAAAAAAAAAAAAAAAAAAAATACTCTGTACATGAGTAGCACAGAGCAAGTGCCGACGATCTTAGGGTATGTGGGCGAGCACCCCATCTTGTGCCAGTGAGTTTTTTCAAGATGTTATTACGTGAACATACTTTCCTCTTCGTCTTCTTTATGTGGATCTTATAAGAAAGAGAGAGTGTGGTCCAAGGTAACTCCTAGGTAGACAGGATTATCATTGTGTTCCAGGGGTGTTCCAGACCAAGTTTTTTAAGTCGACGTTGGCTTCACGGTTGCGTAGATGGAAAGCACACACACATATGTCTTGAATTGATTCGCACGTAGGTGGTTTTTCTCATAATAAGGAGTGAGCTCATCCAAAGCTTTGGAGAGTTTGTCTTCGACAACTGTGAAGTCTGCATCTTATAGCAAGTACTTTAGGCATTGATAATCCATAAAATTGATGGAAGCACTTACCAACCACCCTTAATGGACCCCCAGGTTGAGTTTCAAGGTTATACAGGGGTCAAAATTTTAAAATGTTCCGATTATATTGAAAAGTACACCATGATGCTTATCTGGTTACATGGATTCCAGAAAGGTATAGTTTACACTATCTATGGCTTATAGTTCGGAGTTATGGGTTAAAAACTGTAAAAATGGTGAAAAAGTCAATTTTGGTGTGTGCATGGGTCAAAAGTTAAAAGTTGCTTTGATTCAGGTAATATGCGGTGCAAATTGTTTCCCTAGCTCTAGGGATTGAAATGAGGAATAGTTTGCCTTATCTGTTACGCTTAGGTTTCACGTTATCCAACAAAATATGTCACAGGTCAATAGAATCCAATAGCTGCCAATAGCTGTTGACTTTATTCGCCATTTTGGTTAATAACCAAGCACTTAAGATAGTCAAAACTATACCTATATTTCATTCTATGAGCTGAACCAACAACTTGAACCACGTTTTACAAAATTGGAGCAACGTTAATTTTTGACAACAGTACAAAAAAATTGACTTTTTCACCATTGTTACAGTTTTTGCTCCAAATTCCAAAAAATAGAAGACCACAGGTAGTAAAAATATAACTTTTTTTTTTTTGGAACCTTGTAACCAGACAAACACCATGTGTGCTTTCAACACATCGGAAACATTTTTGTTTGTACCCCTTTGTAACCTTGAACTCCAAGCTGGGGGACATGAAAGGAGTGTGGCAAGTGCTTCCATCTTTTTTTATTATAATGCATCAAGTACTTGGGTACCAAAATTCACAGTTTTATACACACTACTAGCATGGGAGGTATGTTGGAAAGGTCAACGTGACATAGGCCTACTTTGATCGTACATGAATTTCCAAGCCAGGGACTCTGCTGCAAGTCGATATTTAATGAAGAAACTACTGCTTGTGAAGAGACGTGACGGATACAAAGAACACTCTATGATCCAATGAAGACCAACAGGAAATACATGTTTTATCATTTTCATCATGTGACATGTTCCGATGTCCAAAAGCCACGGAAATATTAGCTCATTAAGCAATAATGCCACATTTTTGAAGAGCGCCCCCAATTTTCAAATTGATATTTTTGCACAGCTTTAGTTTGGGTTTGTTAGGACAAAACATACAGCGAAGAGAATCTAAAAACGTGATTATCCACAAAATAAGCGTTTTTTAATTAGAATGGGATCCCAGAATTTGGACTTAACGGCAGAGTGGAAAATGATACGTTTATGTCCGTACATGATGAAATAGTGCCACCTCGAGAAAATAACCTCGAACTGATTGCCCGAAAGTAAAACTAATGGATGAGCGTAGACACGGACATGGCGCTATTCCCGGACTAGTCAATCGGAAGCCGTTTCAGCAGCCGTTGACATGATTATCGGGGTTCCCCGATAAAATTAGTTCTAGTACCAAATTCATTCGTTGGGACGACAAGAATTTCGAGCTTAACCCCTCACAGGATAGTATACTAGCCAGTTACCAAGCAACCGTGTAAAAATCTCCAAAAATTTTTGAAAAATGGGGCGCCTCAAAAAAAGTGCTAATATTGCTTTAAAATGAGTGTGCAAGTGGATAACGGTGCACAATATACACAGGCGGATTCTTCATTGTAATCCGTCAAAGTATCCCTTCCCAAGCAATTTAGAAGATCGCAGGCATAGGTACTCAACGCAGGCTACGATAGTGGCAGTGTCTACATGCGCCGGTGCAACCACTGAAACGGTCAATAAAAAAATCATTCTGCACACAAAGAACTTTAGCCAACAGCATTGCAACTGAAGACACACTCCATGATGCTTTGTCTCAATTGCTTCTTGGACCTCAAATGACCCCAATTTCACTTATTTCTTCTGAAGTGGTTCGCTTTCTTTGTCAATGAAAGCCTTCCATATTAAATCAAAAATTTCATCTTTCTGGCAGTACCCTCTTATATATCGACTTTTTCTGTACACTGGTCGACTTTAAGCTATATGTGTGGGAAATTCGTAGCTAAAAGTGCCACTAACATTTACGTGCATGGCTTTAGTATGATATTCACATCCATCAACACGAATACCTCTATTGAAAAAGGGCTTAAGCGATGGTCATAAAAGCTGATGATTGGGGATTGAATTAAGTGCTGTGGGTCAATTGAACTTTTGACCTACTGGTCACTGTTAAAAATTAAACAAAAGAATTGTTTTTTTGTTAAAATTAATTACAATGATTTTTATGCTTTCATTGATTAATTACCTATCTGACTGGTGATTGGTTATATTTATATATCAGTACTGATAACAAATATGAGTGGTAATATTTAACATTTTCATAGTAAAAAGTAGTTGTGCATCGAGACTAATTGAATTTCTTTACAGATAGCAAGGGGGGTAGACAGGTGCGGTGATCTAACGATTAATAACCTAAATTAATTAAATTAATTGTTTGTTACACTACTGCAGTCCCCCGTTTGTGACCTTTGACCTGAGTGTGACCTTTGACCTCAGCATTGTTATGTACTCAAGTCCAGAGTGCTTTTGGCCAGATGTGGTTGTTCTAGGGTATTTGTAAGCAAATTGGCCTTTACATGACCTTTGACCTGTGGGGTCACTTCAAAACCCTCAGACTGTCGTTCCTCACCCACGTACCAAATATCAACTCCATTCGTCAAAGTACAACGTAACGCATAGCCGGACATACAGACGGACAACTCTTGTTTTAGTAATATAGATATTATTCACTCAATACTTGCATATTTTTGCTAACAATACACTCAGAACATATAGCGGAAGTCTTTAGTATTTTTTGGTATGTAAAGCTGATTGGGGTCACGTTCCGAAAATACAAATTTCTTAGGCTTAGTCTCCGGGGCGGGGTCTCACTTTTGATTTGGGTGGGGATGTGCGGCCGAATGTTTAAACCACTATTCCCAAAAAATAGTAAAAATAAAACAGATTTTCTACCCATCCTTATACCTAAAGTTTTTGAACCACCGCCTGTATAGACCAGTTAACATCCTACGTCACTTCTTTTGTTGCCTGCGAATCCATTCCTGCGAATCGTTATGGCCCATAGTATTAAAACTCTAACAGATACAATTGCCCAGTGTTTAACAGTCAGGCCGACCTATTTCAAGATACCAGGCCCTAACATGTTCAAAAACATTGCTGTTAACTGGTCTATACTCTTGACATTAACTTAGCTACCCTTCTATATACTCTTATAGTATAACATCTCCAACGTACATATATTCACTCAGTAATTTTGCGGAAAATACATTCAAACCATACAGGGTTGGTCAGAATATGATCATACATCTGAAGGAAAGAAAATAACTGTAATCATATGACACTCTCTTCTCAAACTAATGACACGAGGCAAAATTGAGAGTTTAAGCTGGCGTTACTTCAGTTTCAGGAGTGGGTTTAACTACAGTATTTCAGAATTGACGGAAAAGTAAGATTTTTACTCACTGCGCTCCATAGGCGGTCCTACTAGTTTTGTACTTTAGTACATTTAAGAAATCTATATTTGATGGAAAATATGTTGTATCGCAAACATCTCACATATATAGTGTCCCTTGTTAGTAAAACCAATTAACTTTTAACTCCTTGAATTTGTCTAATAACAACGGCCACACCTCCACACTTCCTGATGAGGCTCTTGCACTAAGGCAGTATATAGAAGCTGGGTAACTACCCGTTGCTAACAAAACTGTTTGCGTTATTTGATATTACATTTAAAGAATATTTTCAAAGGATTTGTTTGCTATTGAATTGGCTCTATCAGGAAATCCCCAAACCATTAAAATGGGCAAAAAATAACTAAAATTAAACTTATGTAATTCACCAAATAATGGAATTGATGATTAGCTTTAATCTAATTTTATCCTTCATTTTTGTATTTGAAAAAAAACATTGTACATGGAATCTATACCACAATGTTTTAAAAGAGCGAGGGTATTTCTATATAATTCATCTGCATATATTTCGAAGCGTGTAATTCTCTTATATAACAACGCTTAAGGCATCAACTGATTGCGATGGGTTATCGAAGAAATGTTAAAATTTCGATTTCTTTACTAAACGTAACTTAAATATCAAACATATCAATTTCTTTTTAAACATCAATTTGTTGCAAAAGGATAAAACTGCCCACGTCTTTTCTTTTTTGTAATTTTGGTGCATGTCTATCCTTTCCCCATATTTTTCCTCTTTATCTTTCAATTTCTTGCTTTTGTATTTTCCTTATTGTTTGCTTTCGCGTTAGCCTTTTAATCAGATATTCGTGCTACAGACCTGGGGATAACTTATTTCCTTCACTAAAATTAAAACAATATTATTTTAACCATGAAAAGCTGTATCCCGACATGAAAAGAGTGCACATTATTTAGAAAAATTAATAAAATGTCAACTCAACGGATATACATAACCTCAAGATACTCAAGCGACCAATGGTGCTATATGATATTCAACAATCGGCCCTGAACACACTTCACATTCTTTTAGATCTGGTCCATTGTTATTGTGCCCGCAGTTGAACAGATTTCGAATGTTATGACCTCAACGATTTGGCGTGAGTTATTTTGGCATGACTTCAAGCACAGGATACCTTTCCTTGTTCGCGATAAAACATATCTTGAGATTCTACGGGAGTTTCCGTAACTTGAATCATCTGACACACTTTGTGCTTTATTCCGTGAATGGTTTCCGAATTCATAAGTGTGTCAGAAAAAAGTGTGTCAGATGGGTCAGGTTACGGAAATTCCCGGATTCTACTGTGTGTTCAATTAACTTTGACACTATGTTTAATATGTTTTTTGTTTCGAAAAGTAAAGATAAAGGGACAAAGTCATGAAAGAAAAGTTTCTTGGCAAGGGCTAACCAAATTTGTGCACAACCATTTTTAGAAGGAAGTTGATGGTATTCAGCGACCTACATTTTTAAAAATCATGAACGACGTGCGGTAAGTTGCACTTTATGTCATGAACAGTCCAGAAATCAATACGGGGAGTGATATACATACGCATACATACATACACAAGGTATTTAGGACGCAATTCGTCCGAAGACAACATTGCGTTTACAAAACAAACAAAATGCAAACAAAATATCACCTGAAATCTTTTCAACTGTGTGGGCATTAACAATGGAGCAGAGTAGAAGTAATTGTAGTCCGCCGTACTCACAGTCCGGCTACAACGGTAAAGAATAGGGCACTCTTCAGGCAACATTAGTTTCACGCTTTATTTCGTTGTCGTCTATGGAGCCAGGACTGTGGCTCCCGGCGGACTATAATTACTTCACACCGGCATACCCTGATGAGAAAAAAAGTATCCGAAGAGTGTTTATGTTGATTATTGAATATCATTCCTCACTGACATTCTGGAAATAAATCGAGTTAACATGTTATGCAATTTCTAAATAATGAGCACCCTTTTCATATGGGATAAGCTTTTCTTGTTTAATATAGTATTTATTTTTAATTTTAGTGAAGTAAGTTATCCCCAGTTCTGTAGCATGAAAAGATGGCTAAATCGCAAGCGTATCATGGCCTAAGAGTATTGTGTACTTTGGACATGTAAGACCCCGTATACAAAAAGAGGCAATTAATGATGAATTGATTTAAAAAGATGACATTTAAGACAATTTTTACGATCTTCATTGTCTGAGCAAATTGTCCGCATATTATGGACTGGGAGAGAATATCGACCTCAACCCCAGCTGAAATACTTGTAATAATAACAAAACCTGCCAATGGCCTATTCGTGATACAAATATTTTAGGCTTCAGGGAGATCCCGGGTTGTAAATTACTTGACCAATGCGCAACTTCTTCTTTACAATAACATCCACCAATCGTGTGGGGTTGAAACTTGTTTTGTCATTTTGTTAGAAATATTTTAAAGAAATTCTTATTGGAGATGAGCCTCCGGGAAAAGGTCATCGTTCGTTCATTAGAAAATAAATTCTAAAGTTTGGATATTATCAACTTATGTTGTATTGAAAAGTCGACTTTATTAATTTATTTTCAGCACTCTTTTTTTTATTTTTTTATCAAAATACAATTAAAACCAATAAATTGAATGTGATCGTATCTCTGCAGGGTGTCTCAGAAAGAACGTTACCCTCCAGAAACGGCAAATTTTACGTACTTAATCAATTCTTATCTTTGTTTTAGGTTTATATTATGAAAATATGTACTTTTATGAATATATGGTGAAAACAAGAAAGAAAACGGTGAACAAATAACCAAACAATGACTATTTCCCTAAAAATGATGCAAACCTTCTTTGTCCACGGCTAGCATTAGCAGAGGAAACCATGGATGCAAATATCCCCGACATAAAAATGTTTAAGACCCTCCTGGCCAATAATACTCTCAAATTCCAAGGTCCATTGCTGGTTTTAGAGTTTTGTTCAGTTCTCTACGCACTGCAGCATTATTTGAGGCTGATTGTCATGTTCTTTGACGACCATATCTCTCTTTGCACCTTTAGAGTTTTGCCATGCTCCAGAATTTTGTCTCTGCTCCCCGTGATTGCCATCTTACTAGGAACCCTACATGGAGGGGAAACGTTTACCCATTGACGATGAACGATCGTCCTTTAACCCAAGATTAGTTCAGTAGAATATGCCATTGTAGGAGCCACACGCCAATGCCATTCTTTTAAAAGTGCGGTTTAACCAAATTCTTATTTGCATTATGATGGGAGACGGGTGAGGGGATTTAGGTCACTTCATTCTGAAGAACAAATTAAATGCATGTTTCAGGTGCTTTTAAGGCATTACATGTTAACAAATTAATTAAATCTGAGGACTATGTGTGCTCAAATCCAAACGAAATACAATGAACATGTTGCTCTGCTATTGCTAGCCGTGGACAAAGTAGGTTTGCATCATTTTTTAGGGAAATAGTTATTGTTTAGTTATTTTTTCACCGTTTTCTTTCTTGTTTTCACCATATGTTCAAAAAAGTACAAATTTTCATAATATAAAGCCAAAACAAGGATAAGAATTGATTAAGTAAGCAAAAATGTCCGTTTCTGGAGGGTAACGTTCTTTCTGAGACACCCTGTACAGTAATGTGTCATTATGATTTGGACATAGTTTAGTTAGGTAATAATTCTTTTCGGATTATGTTCGTTTCGCGGCATTGCAGACTTAAATAAGTTATTTAATGTTCTATTTATTACACGAATTTTAAAAAATAGTTCCTCAGTGTCTAGGTTGGTCCATATTGTTTTAGTCTTCAATTATCTGATAAACTTTATCACTTAATGTTTCAGTAAATCTAGTATATAACATATTATAAGCTCACAGGAATCACTTAAATAATTCCCAAAAGGCGCCTTCTTATTTCCAAAGATAAATTTTAACACAAAGGCAATGGCAACTTTGCACTGCGAAAAATAAAATAATAAAAAAATCTTCTTCCGTCCTCAGTTTTTGCAAGGCGTTGGGACCCGAAACTTTTTAACTTTATGCGGCCTGATGAAAATGTTTGTTAACTTTTTTTCCTAAAAAGTGTTATTTTGGTGTACTTCGAGATTGTGTAGTTAACGTATTTGATTATAGAAAGGTAAAATTTCTGTATTTTTTTCATGCTGCCATGTATACTATGTCAAATTCAGCATTCCTTGAGTCCGAGTCCGACTGACAGAGGTGATATGGACAACAATGTAAAATCAACAGTATCACGCACACGCGAGCGCACACACACAAACACACACACGCTCGCGAGCACACACAGAGATATGTACACTTCAAAATCTACCCACATCTCCTATACGCGATTCATCTGATATGTGGCCCCGTACCATTCTTGCGGAGGTGAAAATTCAATGAGGCGCAGGGACTTCTGTTAATCATGTTATTGTGAGGAATGTTAAGGCCTGAAATACACTATTGTGCGTTTCCATACATGAATGAAATTGTATTTAGTGGCAGGTGAGTGAGTTATATGACCGGAGTGTCCTCCAAGATAATCCGGTGTGGCACGTGCATTTGAATTCTTTCATTTCTTTCTCTCCGACTTAATTGAATAGGTCCAAAACTCCAGGGGGACGAACGTATCAACGCGAATCGACTATAATCTTTCTCAGGTTATCCATTATAAAGCATATATAGAGAGAGTGATTCTTGTAGGCCTATCCCACTGAAAGTTTTATTTTATCTGTTTGAGCAGGTTCTATTGTGATCTGTTTACAGCTTTAAGTCTTGTTAGTCCAGGCTAGAGACCATGTGACCTTGCTATATTATGAGTGCCAGAAGAAAAAAAATTAGCATTTTCGAAAAAACGCAAAAATTCAAAATGGCCACCAAAACGCTAAAAATTCATCTGTTAATTACTCAAAAGTTTTTTTTTGCCTGTCCAGTCAATACGGCCATTGTGACCAATTAAAACATGATTCATGAACCACCTGAATAACCCTAAGTCCACAAAATCTCACAAAATTTACCACTGGTGTGCTATTTGTGGGATTTTGTTAGATTTTGTGGCTTATAATGCCTGGCCATCAGTGTGATTTTGTAAGATTCAGTGATTTAAGTAAAAAAATAATTCTATAATGTGAGCTATACACACACACACAACAACAACAACAACAAGACACAAGCAAAAATAAAATCACATAAATAGAAAAAAGAAGGAAAGAAAGAAAACGCACACGCGCGAGAATTCGTATAGGAAATCAAAACATTGCTACTATGAACCATTTGTAAGGTTAGGGTTAAAAATTCAAAATGGCCGCCAATACAAAAAAGCATCTGATATTTATCTACTTTTGACCGTAGATAGATAGCTTGGTATATATACTAATGCTTTAGCACTAAATATGTTAATTGACAACCATTATGAACAGCTTTAAATAATTTGATAATCAATCAAATCAATAACCATTCAAGATGGTTCCAAAATGGCAAAAAACAAAGAAACACATATTTCTCGATCTCTTATGATCGAATTGTTTCGAAGCTTTTTAAAAGAGGTCCATTTCTAGCCATATTGGATCCCCATTTGGATGGCATCTTACATGCAATGCTTACTCTGATTACCTTAAGGATTTTTGTTATGAAATGTCATCGTCACATATATAATGAAATATCCCTAATATGACGTACCATATGTTTTTCTTGGTCATTGGAGGCATTCCTTGCGAGAAAACACCCTTTTCATGCTTAACTTTCGAAGCTGTAGATGATTTAACGAAGCCGCCATGTTTATTATTTACACTAACGTTCTGCCACAGCCTTGTTTATTCTTTCACACCAATTGAAGATGATCGGTTGGTTAGTCAAGTTCTGGCCTCTATGAAAGCTATCGCGTTACTTTTAACATTAATTAAATCAACGAGACAAGTCTGAAAAGTCATACTTTTGAGAGGACTGGTTCACTAAAAATCGTCCCCTCATAGGATACCATCTGCTCGATTTGGGCATTGTGGGATTTCCATGCCTAAGAAAAATAATCTCCGTGGACAAAACTGTTTTGCTGACTTTTTGTCCAGTGGACCTATCTTGAGAACCACTCACCAACAGAAAATTTTTTTGTCAGGCAAGATGCTCAATTACCCATTCTTTATGATAAATAAATCCCAAATTTAAAAAAAGTGGAAAAATATCACTTTCAATTTTGGGTAAAGTTTTTATTGGGTCACTGTATAGTGTATAGGACCGTATATGACATGGGCCCTTAAGTTTAAAAATTTTGATTAGAGTTATGTTTAGGTGGCTAAAAAATCTACAAGATCCGGTAATTATGTTGCTTTCGGTAACAATATATTACCCGATCTGCCTCCTCTCAGACCAAGTTCTGTGAGTATGAAATTTTGAGTCACCATTGTTAGCTTTCCCAGAATCTAAGCTTTTTAAAGTTCAAATCTGTCCTCTGGCCATTCTTAATTTTACAAAGTTATGAGGTTTAAAATACAAGGTTCTGGGGGGGGGGGGGTTGTTTTCTTAAGTTTTAATCATGTCACCTTTGCCCGAACTGATGATAATAATGATGGGTTTTACCCTACCTGGTATTTAGTTTTGTTTGCATTTTGAGATTCAATACGCAAAGGAAAAAACGGTTCTACGAGCGGGTGGACCTTTTCAAGTAGGGTCGGTGGGTCGGGCGTTTTTTTAAGGTGATCCAAACCTTTAAAACCACCAAAATCTGTTTTAAAGAAAATGAAATTTTTTTTGCCGCTCACTCAGCACAGTCGTGTCATCGGGTAATCAAACTGTAGGGCAAGTTGGAAGAACATGCCCGGGGGCCACCGTATTCAAGGTGGTAGAATGCGTGAACAAGAAAACGCGTAAAAGGGTCCTCTTTTTTTCCAACAGTCGATGTAGCGCGTACATTGATTAGGGTGTCAAAAACAAGCAAATGAAAAAAGGGTATTTTTTTTTTCGTAACCCCCACCCCGGAATTTTTATGTACGGAGATCACAATCACTCAAAATATTGTAATTTGGAAGAAAGCAACACGAGCAAAGCCAGATAATAGGGTATTATCAACGCAATGCATTGGCTTACTTGTTTTAAGGTAGCAAAACTGAACAAAGACTTGTTTATGGTAGCCAACAGAATGCGTGTTTTTAGGGTATGTTTTTTAGAGATCTATGGAAAATACTTGTTAAGGGTGCATTTCGAGTCCATGTTCCCTCATATATCCACCTTGTGAAGACAACTGCCCACCCCCAAGAACATGTCCCCTCTGGATACGTTTCTACAGACGACTGGACAATAAAATAAGACGTAAAGCTGACCACTCAAAGTTAATGGTTATTAACAACACATTACACAATTGTTTTGGAGTAATATTCAGGTTACATCAACATATTCAGTGACATTGTGTTTTATATGATTGCTTTGCAATACATCCCAGTAAGAATCATGTCAATTCATACAAAAATTACCCCATCTCTTCATAAAAAAAAACATCTTCATGATCATCTTACCACCATAAATAAGACGTAGAGATTTTTTCAATCAAAATGGCAGTGGTGTTTTTAGCGCAGAGGTCGCTTGCAAATACCACGCATGGATTTGTTTCCTGCGCGACTTTCTATCAAGCATATCTACCCCCAGTCCCGAAAAGAAAAAAGGTAACAAGTCGTGAAACCGATACAGCTGAGTTTAAAATAACTTACCTTTTTGAGGGATTTACGAATAGCAGTCCTTACTTATTTGGAGCACCCGAGCACCGTCCATAGGAGTTTTATGTTATTGATTGTGAAATGTCATATTAGTTCCTCTTCCAGTATAGGACGCTTTTGATGTTCAGTGCTTGAGTCTTGAACTTTGATAAAAATGATCAGGTGCTTTGCATAATCTCTGCAAAATTAATCATTTTATTTCAGAAAAAAAAGTATTGGAAAAGAAGATGTCGTTCTTGGTGGTAACACATAAATGCAATGGCTTGTGACCTTTTAATACAAAAATATTCATTTCAGAAGGCCTCGACAAAAACATTTTCGGGTCGGTGTCAAAATTTGGTAGAACTCTTCATTCTGGATAACACAAAAACATCAAATAATTAACTACTACCGCCCCTGAAATTTGTCTATCAAATTCAAACGATACATTATAATATAACATGGGAAACAGTGTTTTATTTACGCGTATTTTTGACACCTTACCGGTTACCTCAAAAAACCTTTTTACGACCCCTATCATATGATTTTAATATTTTGACCTTGAAACCCATTTTCTACATCAGGATTATTGCACTACTTGACTTGGAAATTACCATAAACTTGGACCTTCCCCCCCCCCCGCAACCTATTGCCTAAGCAATTTGCCATTCCCACACTTATTTTCATATAAATTTCCACCAATGTTGTCCAGATAGCCTTTAGAAATACGAAAATGTCGATGACAACATCCGAATTTAAGGTGATCTCCTAATGCGATACAAACCTCCATCAAAAACAAGCAAACATAAATGTACCAATTTACCAAATATATTTGTCAACCCTTCCACGTGTATATATGTAATCATCAGGAAATTAGTGTGTTTGAAGTGTGTATGCAAATTTTCGCTCACTTTCATGCGTCATCAATCAATTTCAGTTCATTTCTTTCTTAATCATTATTAAGATAAGGTCCTGAAAACCGAATATTGTGAGTTAAGCTTCACTTTGCGTGTAGAGAGATGTCCTTCCCGCCCCTGCCTCCCACCAATAATTATAAACAAATTTTACCAATTTATTTTACCAATTTCACCTTTGATTTGTGACATTTATTTACAACTGGCGATAAATATTTTTTTCCATCAAATTAGTTTTAAAAAGGGTGAATTCAAGACGGTTTTACTAAACATGAGATACGAACTATACTTTAAAACATTGTTATCAGTTGCTGTGAAGGTTTTGAAATATCGGGTTGTTTCTACAGGGCGAGTAAAAAAGTATAACCAAATGAGAGATTTATTATGAAGATATCACGTTTAATCAGCTCGGGAATCAGCTTTCACAAGAATTTTAAATTTTTGAAATCGTCAAGGCATTCAACGGCTACAGTATATTTAATATTCAATATGGCGGCCAATTTTCCGCCTTCAAAATGTGTTAAAACTTAGAAATTGCCTTATATTGTCCCCAAATTAGGGTGAAAATGTGAATTAAAGTATGAGAAATGTGTGTTTGAGTAATTACAACTCAAAGCTGGTATTTTTGTTTGGTTGACTTAAAAGAAAATCAAGATGGCGGCTAATATCACCGAGTTCAAAAATCTTGAAAGCGGCTTTAGTAGCCGACATCTTGAATTTTACGAAATACTACTGAAACAAAAATAGCAGTTATGAGTTACTAATGATATTAGACATATTTTAATTTGCTTTTTGATCATTCTTTCTGGGTGCTATGTCTAGATATACAACAAAAATATGGTAATTTTTAAGGTTTAAATTGTTTGAATGTGGCCATATTGACAGACATTTTTTAAATGTTAACAAACAAAATTGCCAGCTGTGTGTTTATACTGGTCAAACACATATATCCCATACTTTAATTTAGACTTTTATTATTAACATGAGATGACATATCTATTTATAAGGCAATTTTCCTGGGTTCAAAAGATTCTTAATGGGGAGAAATTGGTCGTTACATTGAATTTTAAGAATGCATATCATACAAACAAGATAGATATGAGTTTCTTGTGGTCAAAGACATACATCTTTTACTTAAATTTATAAAATATTATTATTTTTTGACTATACAATCAAATATTACAGGTATACATCGTTTTTATGTCTTGCAGATCATTAGAGCGGCCATGTTGGCTGCCATCTTGGATCCGAAGCAAGATAATAATACAAAATAATACAAGAGATCACAATGGCTCAGGAACAACATTTTGTGTTTTCTTGTTGTTGAGATATGGTTTTTCTGTAATGGCGATCCTAATTTGCATAAATTTACATAAAAATGGTAGATGGGACAATTTTTGAATTTTTTAACATAGCTAATGGTTTTCTACGCGTTTTTTCTGATATAGAGTAATCGATTAGAAATTTATTTCATGGGGGTGCACGAGACCCCCTTCTACCCACTAAACTAATGTAAGTTAAAGGTCAATGGCCCGATCGCTAATAGCCTCGTCCCCAGGGACCCCAGATTTTACCGGAAGTGGTCCAATTTTGGTATCAAAAGAAAGCTACTATTTTTCTCATTTACCCTGTGAAATCTTAGGGCTAAATGATGTTTGGTTTGGATGTTATGAGCAAAAATGTGCCCCTTTTTGGTCGACCAATATTAATTTTACACAGTACTCTATGGGGATTGCAAATCACGTTTTTAGCTCTTACATCAAAACGGGGTGAAATGTCGGCGCGAAACTTTACAGATGGGGTTTTGGGGTGAAGGCCATTCTATCAAGATGAAAAACTTAGACTTATATCGGGCCATCCCCCTTTAACAATTATTAGTAACATTAAAAATAATTAACCCTTTATGTGCTGAAAACAAACAATTTCATAATGGACGTTGATAAACCGTTACTGTACAAACTCTATGGGGAAATGACGTGTATTTTGCAACACCCGTAAAAAATACAGGAATCCCTAAATATAATTTGGGTCTTCTAGAATAGATATCTACATAAAATAAGTTTTCAAAAAGTTTGGCGTAAGCGCAAGGCTCATTTGAACTTTCCGTCTTTTTGCCCAATTGTCGCGTGTTTTGCCCCTAATTTGCAGTCCAAATAACAAATTCCATTTTTATTGCTGATCTGGGGTTGTCTTAAATGACCCTTCATATGTGGTATAAATTTCGTGTCTTGCAAATCCCCGGAAAGTGGTTTCCGTAGGGGATCCCATGGACCCCCCCCCCCGTGCACCAACATAGTGAAAAAAAAAACCTTGGTCACTTAAAAGTACTTGTTCCGATTTTTGTCTTTTGTGTTCTCTACTTGATATGAGAGCCTGGAACTTGCACATACGCCCCATTAAGTACTGTAGGAAACAATCTTGCGGTTTTTATGGTAAGATAGAATGACTGTGCTAATATTGACGGTAAATCCATTAAAACGTGGTTTGTGTTTTTATCTTGGGACTGAAATGGAGTTGAGTGGGCTTAAATTTCCAGGACGGACAATGAGGAAAAATATGGGGCCTTCATCTGATATCAAATCGATACTACATCAGGTAAATCAGGGGGCCCCAAAGGACGATCGCAAAAAAAATTTTAAGTGTTAATGTTCTAAATGATGTCCGTTGTTGTAAACTAATATTGGGATAGTGACTTGCTTATTGTTAAAGTCTGTACTCCAGGTAATATGTTTAGATATAATTTCAGAATTAGTGGATATGGAATCATGATTTATTTAACATTATATCTTTCGATGTATCCAGGGTGGCTGTGGATTGTGAGTGTGCGTGGGTGTGTGTGGTGCATGAGTGCTGTGGTGTGTGGGGGGGGGGGGGGGGGGTGGGTTGTGGTGTGTTGCGTGTGTCGCGTAATTATGTCAATTAGATAATTCCATCTTCAAAATATCAATCTCTCTACTCCATCTTAGGGAGCGGTCATGGTTTATGCCGAGGGGGCGGGGGGAAGGGAGGATTTCAATTTTTTTCGGCGGGGATTTTTCGCCGTTTTCCCCCATCGCTTCCGTTCAGACATTCACCCCCCCCCTGGTGTGCTGATTTCCCCATTTGAAAGTTCGTGTTCCCCTCTCTCTCGTTGGTGAGGGGTTGCGTTCCCCCCCTCTCTTTGCGGGGTTTTTTTTTGGGTCTTTCCCTCAAGTCCTCCATTCCCCCCCTGGCGTGAATGGTGGACCCCTCCCTTAGCTCATGGGTTATTTAATTAAAATGTATTTGTTTTTGCCCACCAAGATATTCTTTTTACTTATCGATGCCAACACCCATGTGTCTTGTTTGCACTGTTCTCGTTAGGTCTTTTAAACATTTATTTAGATTGTAGTCCGGTCATTGCAAATTGTAATAGGTAACTTGATTTAGGTTAAGGGGTGACCAATTTACCCCGAGCAAGCTATGCTTGTTTGGGTTTACCCACCATGATTATTTGTATTGTCTTCTAATATTACATGCATATTTTTGTTACTTTCTATTATGGACAAGCTGATATCATGGTTTAAAAAAATAGGGAACAGCGGTCCCAAATAGGTCGTCGGATATATGTAATGGTTCTCGAACCATAGAAGACCAAACCCATATCACTGGACCAACCACAACACCCCACAAGTGTCAGCCCTATGCAATACCCCGGCCATAACCCATCCCCCGGACCCCCCACACCCAGGACCACACCCCATAAAACCACATCCCCATTATCCCGGAGCACACCTCCTACCCCCAGACCACACCCCCTACCCCTGACCACCCCCCAAACCACACCCCCTACCCCCAGACCACAGCCGCTACCCCGACCCACATCCATAACTCCGGACAACCACCCCATAACCTCTGAACCATTACCACGGACCACACCGCACACCCACAGACCAACCATTCCCTGGGCAACACCAAACTTCCCAGCCCACACCCCATATCACCGAAAACCACACACTACACCTCGCAATTGTCAGCCTATGCAATGCCCGAAACTACACCCCATACATCCAGACCACACCCCTAGGGACGACATCGCCAAACCCCGGACCACCACCCAACACCACACCCCTAACCTGACACCCAACACGCAACCCAACACCCCAGAGACCACAACCCCAACACCCCAACAAACCACACCCAACACCCACAGACACACCCAACACCCAACAGACCACACCCACCACCCAAGACACCCACCACCCAACACCCAACAGACCACACCAAACACCCACAGACCACCACCCAAACCACCCAAGACCACACACAACACCCAAGACCACACCCAACACCCACAGCCAACACCCCAAACACCCAACACCCCATACAGACAGACCACAACCCCATACCGACAGACCACAACCCCACACCACACCCCATACCGTCAGACCACAACCCCATACCGCCAGACCACAACCCCATACCGCAGACCACAAACCATACCGCCAGACCACAACCCCATACAGCCAGACCAACCCTGACCACACACACCCCATCCCCTGACAACACCCCATACCCCGACCACATCCATACCCCTGACCACACCCCATACCCCTTCCACACCCCATACCCCTGACCACACCTCTACCCTGACCACACCCCATACCCCTTACCCACACCCCATACCCCTTACCACACCCCATAACCCCTTACCACACCCCATACCCCCATACACAGCACCCAAAGACCACACACACCTGGACCATACCCACGGACAACACCCAGACCACATCCCCATACCCTGGGCAACCACCACATACTTCCAAGCCACAGACCCCATAATCACACCCCAATCAATCAGATCGAGACACAAGTTTCAAGCATGTGTGGAACGTACAGATCGTCTATATATTTTGTTCACAAGTGTCAATGCAAATCATGAAAATAGGTCAAATATGCTATTAATTATGCAAATTAGGTACTTACAATGCATCTATACACTTTTGTAATCTAATCTGTTCGAGAATCTGTAGCCCCGCACCCTTCCATGTTTCAGCCCTGTGTGACGTACAGACTCCAGGATTTTGTTCCACAAAAAAGTGTCAATGAAAATCATGAAAATAGGGAAAATATGCTAATAATATGCAAATTAGTACTTAGAATGCATATATACTGTTGTAAATCTATTCAGTTTGACATCGGTAGCCCCTCACCCTTCCACCAAGTTTCGCCCGGTGTTAACATATAGATATCCAGATATTTTGTTCACAAGAAATGCTCACGCCGACGCCGACGACGCCGCCGCAGCGACGCAGACGCCACACGGATAATGCTGCCATAAGGTCTTTCCTAATCCTATCGGACGACCTAAAAATCAACTGGAACTGGGGGATATGCTGCAAACTCCCAAAGCCAAACGTAAAACCAAGAATTATTATACTCTGTGGATTACACTAGCGTGGAATTTGTTCGGTTTTCACATCGGGTACTTTCTCTTCCGAACTGTAACTTTTGCACGCGGAGAGTCTAAAGGCATTGAAAAAAAGTTGACATAATGAAAAGGACCCTTACTGAAATTCACTTCCACGAGTTGAAAATAATTGGATGTTTACATTCTGTTAAAAAACAGTAAAAACAGGAAGAGTTCCAGGGGAGAGGTGGCAGTTCGTGGCAATTTCTGGAACAGAAAAAGGCAAGGGTTCACATCCCTGACAGAATTTACAGTGTATCTAGATGTTTTGCGACACAAATCAAAAGCATTCAGCCCAGGATTCAGGCATGGTTATTTGGCTTGTAGTAATTAAAATATTGATTTGGCAAATGAAAAATGGATTAGCCGGGAGATGAGCCACACATACGTCGTATACAATAGCAATGGTGTGTGAGCTGATGACAACATGCTTTTCAAGTTTGCTAAATCTTGGCAGTAATGTCAGCATCCTGTTCCAGAAATTGCCCCACAAACTGACCTGTATGAGAGGTAAATGCAGAATTCAAAATGAATACCAACATTACAAGTAATTATAGCGCCACAATGGACGTCCGCCAGTCGGCACCAATTTTCAAAAAAAAAAAAATAGGCAAAAATCAAATTGTGTGCTAAAAAACCGGAAGGAATTTCGGATTTTCATACGTTTTCAACTCTTAAATGATGGCAATGACTATAAACAAGATTTTTGAGCCATACTGTGCAAGTATTTCAAAAATGTACCCTTAATCGTCGTGGATGGCAAAGCTTTTGCATTTTAGCGCACCAGAGGAAAGTTAAGGGGATGCGTGTAATATGCTATAGACTAGTAACTCTAGTTCAATCTATAGTTCTAATACAAATTCCAGAATTTATTACCCAAATACCAAATTGACCCAATTTTGAAGCATTTGGAAAATTTGGCCCCCTGTACAATGATCAATCAAAAGTCTAATGACCTTTATCATATTTTCACCCATGCATATCTCTGTAACTGAACATCACAGATATACCAACTATCTTTCCTGATTCCTTATGATGAGACGAATCATTTGAGATAGTTTTCAACTAAATTGAATCGCTTAATACGATTAATCCCTCTTAATCCAAGATTGCCGTCAAACAGACCCCTTGGGAGAATATATGATTTTATTAACACCAGAATTATGGCATTGTTGTGCCACAAATCATGATATAATTTATTTGTAATTTGTAAGGGGGTGCATGGCGAAAAAAAAAAAACCTATATTAGTTATGCTACACTAAAAAGTGTCCCTCTTATGTAGTATTTCTAGAGTCGGAGGGAACGTGTAATTCCAGGGTGAGATATTGCTGACGCAAATTATGCGCGAGCGTAAGTACGTGTTTGTACAAGTGATAAATGGTGGAAACTTGGGTAGCTAGACTCAACTATGGAAGACATTTTCCACCATACCCCGCGTTGCCACCACTACTATAGACCTATTCAATATGACGTCAGCCACTAGACATTATTGGTGGACAAGATGCATACATTCCAGGACTACAATACATTAAGCTGTCAATCGATCCATGTTTAGCGATTGCACAGGGATCATTGACAGGTGAATGTATTGTAGTCCTGGAATGTGTCAATCTTGTCCACCAACATGGCTGCCTATTGAATACGGTTTATCATACTGTTAAAGTTAAGGTGTTGTGCGAGCAATTGATGAGTCCGTTGCTGAATCAAGACTAATACAATATAATATTTATACTTCGGTTAACTACTTTAACCATATCCAAACTATTGAAAAGTACTCGAAAATATTCTGAAGTATTTGATGAATGACGTTTAGGACTACCACCTCACTTAGATACTATTATTTTGATGATTTGTAGTTTTAAGGACACTCGTTATCATCACCCAATCCAAAACTACATGCTGTTACAACTTCTCATTTTAGTATTGAAACAATATGTAAATTACCAAATTAAATCATGACGTTAATGTTGAATCAACTTTCCAGGAATTATATTTTATCGTCCTATCAAAATTACGAAAGTTACTGAATATTTAGTCAGGAAGTACTTCAAAAACGGAATTTTTTAGTATGAGTAGCATGATAGTACCATAGAATACTGTGTAAAAATTATTTTGAAATCTCTTGACTTGAGTCTGCCTTTAAGCAGGCTATGTTTATATGATTAAATCCGTTTCCGTCTCTCTTTCAGTTACACAGCATATACACAAGCTTGAAGCTTCATCAATAATTCCCAGGTTTCAACAGAGACATGCAATTGTCGATACCCATAATGCCCTTCGGCGAAAAATTGCTCTACGCTGGCCGTCAAGGGCAATGGCGTCGAATATGAAAAAATTGGTAAGTGCGAAAAATTCTTATTTCGTAGACTTTGTTTATCATGTTTTTTTGCAATGGTTTAATAGGATTGCCAGTAGATTCCACACCACTAAATAGATCAGGTCTGGCACCCTCTGTCCGAAAAGTGTTTGGGAAAAAGGTAAAAAAAAGTGACAGGTCTAAGTTAAAATTGAAAAATAGTTGAAACTGGAACTTCCTGGGCCATATTGTGTGGTAGAAATTATTTTAAAGATACAAATCAGCACAATATCAAGACAAAAAAGTTTGTGAGGCTTACTACTGAGTCATTACAGTTCTAATTTTACACCAACCCCATAGGAATATTTTGACTAGAAGGCACAGTTTCAGAGGGGATCGGAACTCATCGTTGTCTTCATGCTTCAGTAGTTCGAAAAATCCGTGGTCAACTTATGGATTATTCTTGCTGAATGGGATGCAGAGGTCTAGCAGTCCAAGGTAATGCATAATTTAAGCGACTGAGTCGCTTCGTTAATGAGAAATTTACGTTTTAATTAGGGCCATTTTGTACATAAACCAATGGCAATTTATTTGGTGGTGTGCAATCTATAGGAGATCTGTGTAGAGACTAGCGAAAAAAAGTTTGTGACCCTTGACCTCTACTACGTTGAACTTGATCTTGTCATCTTGAGTTCAAAACTCTAGTTATAGTCCACTAGTGTACCCTGTGAAGCTATTTAGACGGGGAGGGGTCCAGCATGAAAATATGAAGAGTTTGACAGACAAGGTAAGTCAATAGAGCTGTGAAATATGTGTACACTTGGCTGGCTGAATGAGTGGTGAATAGTGACCTACGAGTACGACTAAGGTGCAAAATTCTGAAGTCTGGCTTGTGCCAGTGTTGTATTACCGTAGCCGATTCAAATAGCCATACCATATGGATAAAGCATACAGCAGCTTTGCGGACAGTACAAGAGGATGGCTGTTTTTTCTTTTATCCAAATTGTGAGGCTATTTTGAGTCATGTTATCAGCTGTAGCCTGCCTTTTGGCTTGACATACATGTACACAGCTGTCCCGAGTAAGCACCCCACTCTAGTAGCCCCCTTTCCGAATAACCCCCCCCCCCCCCATTCACTTCCCACTTCGGCGCTATGACGAGCAAAGAGTAAGTTATTTTATTTCTGATTACATAATGAAGCAATGGAAATCAGACAATGTTGTTGTTTCTCCTATTCTGGCTGTTAAGTGAGCTCCCACGAAATCTCCAGTAGATAGCAGAATATGCATATTTTTGGACAACATTAATTTCTTGCTCAGTTCATTGAGGGCTCTGTAGATTCCACACCACTAAATAGATCAGGTCTGGCACCCTCTGGCGGAAAATTTTATAGTTTGTTATTAAATTAGTCCAGTCCATCAAAATGACCAATTATAAATGCATATTTGTCATTTAGTTTGTCATCTAATTTGCCACGCACTCAAATGGCAAGTTTTCGACAAATTTGTCATTCCCATAATTTGTCATGCAATTTAAAAAGTGTTATGAGTTATAAAAAAATATATAAAGCTGATAACTGTTAATTGAACATTAAGAAAACATTTCAGCTTTATTTTCTTGAATGATCAAAAGATTCATTTGCATGACACATTTTAATTTGTCAAATCACAAAAAGACCCTATTCGTGACAAATTAATGTTTTCAGTGCTCAGACAAAGTCTTGACATAATGAACGACAAGGGATTCACCATCATACCCAAGTATTCTAGACGTCACCAAAGTCAGCATCTCACAGACCTTAACTTCGCAGACGATTTAGCTCTAATAGCGGATCTGACATGTGATGCACAAGATCTACTAACTTCACTTGAGAATGCTTCAGACAAAGTCGGCCTACATCTAAATGCCAAGAAGACAGAAAACATAACAGTCAATGAGGAAGAGAATCATCAACCTGTCTGCACTACATACGGTATCCAACTCAGACAGCAAGAAAGACTTCCTGTCACGCAAGGATAAGCTTAGAATGCCTGCAATAAACTACACCACTTACGGCAATCTGGTCTCTCCAATTCAACCAAGCTGACCATCTTCAGAACCTGTATAGAGAGTATCCTGTTATATGGATCTGAGACCTGGACCATGAAGAAAGAGTTACAGGATAAACTGGAAGGCGCCTACACCAGGCTTCCTATAAGAGTACAAAAATGTCCTGGCGTGAACATAAGACAAAGGCGCAGATAAGTAGAGATATCCATCCAATTTCATCCACTATCGTCCAGCGCTGAGCACAATTTGCAGGTCACTGCCATCGTACGCGAATGATCAAGTAGTCTCGGACCGACTCATATGTTGGAAATTACCATTCTCAAATAGACGTAGTCGGCCCTATAACTATATTGATGTGATTGCTCGAGACATCCAGCAGGATCCATCTGACATCCCCAACTTTACGGACGGGGACATTTGCGCAACATGGTAAACAGCATCTCGGCTGCGGCCGCTAGATAGATAGAAAGCAAATGACGCAAGAAATCTTATAATAATGGCAGAATTTTGGTAACGGTTATATTTGATGAAAATCATCATCGACCTGTTATTCCTGATTTATAGATTAAAGATATACCATATACGATTCTGTGATTGTGTACCCTGATATACACATCACTAGGATGGTTATGCTTTTGCCCACCAATTACACACTATGTACTGATTGCATTCACAGTCTCTTTGTGCACCGGTCTATGCTGATGTTAAAAACAATGGCATCCACTTTTTCCCTATTTTCTCTCGACTCACAATAAGAGCATACTTTGGCTAACCGTATTTTTTATTAAAGCTTTCAGTTGTTTTATCTTGTGACGCATTTTGATTCACATTCAGTTTACTGGCTGAGAAGTTTGCCTTATGAACTTAGCAATGAAAAAGATTTAATATCAAAAGTCAACCACACCCCTGGCAAAGCCTCTTGCTCCGCATTTGGCGGGAAAGGATTGACGCCAAAATGGTAATGGCTCAGACTATCGCGCAACAACAGGTGCCTCCAGGGACCAGGTGGTCGGCTGACATAAAAACCTGTTATCATGACTCACACAACATCAGTTACTATATAGCGTCCTTTAAAACTGACCAAAACACGCTAGAGTATCAAGCAAATTCTGAAACAAAATGTCAAATCATCACCGCATTTATCACGGAAAGAGTATTGCCATTTCAAAACGCGGTTGGGTGGACATGTACACTGTAAATAATGTTGATTTTAAAAAGGGAGCAACCCTTCGATGGAAGTAAAATCTAAATCAAAGTTAAAAGAGTAAAAGCTTACACAAAAGCGGAATATATTTTACCCAGTAATGCATAAGGTTTCTTCGAAAAGCTTATACGTTTAAGTGACGACTTTGAATCCACTTATATAATGTTGTTTACGGTACCAGTCAATCACACGGTCAAAATTGACCTTTAACCCAAACAGTGTACAAATGATCTTATTTTTTATAAGCAACAAAATTATTTCGATTTATTTTTTTTTATTCAACTATTGCCACAGCAGCAAGCAAGTCTCCCAAAGAATGGGTTACACCAACATCAGGTCACGCACTGCTGCCATTTCAAAACACAGACATTTACTTCGCATTTCCCAAGGAAAATCGATGACCGTGTAGGAATTTTTTTGTCTAAAATGGTTCCTTTTATACCACCCGAAACCGTTCAACAGAAAAATTTCTAACCGGTCACATGTTTTTGTTTTAAAACCTTATAATTAAACCCGAATATCAAATTTCCACAGACGCCTACTAAAGTCTGTTTTAAAGACTCTTATTTGAACAATGACACTCATAACAATAGCTCAGCGGGATGTTGTCGGCTGCTGTGACTATTTGCATCAGGAATGAGAGCACGTGTGGCGCAACGGATATATAGCGCAGGACTCGTGATCCTAAGTTCGTGAGTTCGAGCCCCGCTGAAGTCAACGTGTTTGTATCCCTGGGCAAGATACTTAGTCTCAATACCTCGTTCACCCAAGCGAAATATGGGGAGCTGTTATGGGGGTTATCACAATGGCAGTGCGCTAATTGGCCAGCAGCACACCTAAATGACGCGACATAATTCTGACGATTTCCTGATGGCAGCGTAATAATAATGGCCTATATAAATTGTATTTAACACAGCGCAATAATGGCATAGACTTGTTACATTACCCGTGATAGTCCAGGAACTTTAGGTCTCTGTAGCCAGATATTTTTCTTAATGTTGTGAAGAGCAACATATCAAAAGCCCCCTAGTCCCTTTTGCTGATTGAGGACTAAGGGGGTAAAACTTTATACTAGGGTAAAAAAAATTAATTTTAAAACCTTTTGGAATCCTTATGATTCAACTATTAAACTTTGGTATACTTTTCAACATGATTGATCAAATTTCAAAATTTGACCCTGTTATTGACATTTGAACCCCGAAAAACCAATGTCCCCACCCACCTCATAACTCCTTTTTGGTATGTTGACACCTCATACCGGTATCAATCTTGAATCAGCTTCTTTAAAAAATTTTTCACATTAAAAATGAAACTTTATTTTAGATGTCTCAAAGGCCGTATTATCACATCATATATTACGTAAATCTTTGGCCCTTAAAATGGGACCCCATTCGTATCAATCATGATCATTTTAGAGTCAGGAAAGGTGTTTTCTTCTTGATCTTCTCACATTCATTTTTTGTTTTATGTTTCACTAGACATCCTAAGAAAAGTTTATAATCCAAACATTCGTTGATTCTGAGACAGTGCGTTTTTTGTGCTTTTCTGTTCCAAAATTGCCACAAACTACTGCCCCCCCCCCCACTTTCTTCCTGTTTTACAGAATTAAACATCCCAAATTGTTTCAAACTCGTGGAAGTGATTTGTCATAAAGGTCCTTTTCATTTGTATTTTTTTTTCCATGCCATTATGCCCTTTACTTGTCATATGGGTCCACGTGTCCCAACATTTTGTTTTTCCTTGCCCATTTTTTTTTAACGGGTTAATTATCTTTGCCCAAAACTTTTATGTAATGCCTAAATATCAGTTGCCGTCATATTTTGGAATGGAAAACACTTAAATCGGCCATGGCGTTATTATGCTAATTAGCATAATTAAGCATTTTGTGGCGCTTATTCCAAATTTGTTTTGCCCCTTAAATCGTACTCGAAACCTTTTTTTAATTTTTATTTCAGCAGTGTAAATGTATTTATGTTCTCCTATTAATGAGGGGGCCAAAATTTTTGGAAAAAGTCCTTCCAGAAAAATGTTTTTCATTTTTTGTGGCGAGAGATTGGGGTCGCATGGCAAAAATCGGGTTTTGGACCGCCTTTTGAATCGGTACAAACCCGAGTTTCATTTTTTCCTGTTATGTGGTTCGTGTTGATGTACCCCTGCATTCATCAGAATTTTGTTAAAAATTTCCATCGCCAAAGTGTTTTTCAGAGGGGAGAAAGAAGCTCAAACGTATGAGTAATTAACATACCTGAAGAATCTTAACCAATAATATTTTTTTTTTCAATTTCAATCTTTATTTCAATATCATACATACAAAATACAATGCACAACATGATATTGAGGACATAAACAAAAGGCCAACGAACCTGAGTCGATCATGCCCTGAAGCTAAATGTAAGTTCCATGACAAATATATAACAAATAAACAACCAAGACAATGCAAGCCCAACAACACACAATGACATTCCCACGTTAGGACATTTATACTCTTTCCCTAAATTTGAATTTTCCAATTTTTTCTCTTAAAATGTTTTGTACTTTTAACTGTTTAATGGTTTTTGTCAAGTGAATATCCAAAATGTAGGTCCACCATTTCTATAAGCACAATTGAAATGCTCTCTTAGTTTTATTGACATGAATCGTGGGCATTGCTGGGTTAGGTAGTTTTGTGTTTTCTGAGCATGTCTGGCAAAGTAATTGAGAAAGCATGCGGAAGTTGGGCCCGTTTGGGGTGTGTCTATACATGACAACCCCAAGGTTAATTTTAATGTGTCATATACATTCATAACATTAAAGGCCGACTCAGAGATTTCCTGAGGATGCAGCCCTCAATTTGTTTTTTTGCATGTACATAATGCTTGTCCATATACTACCACTGTGTAATTTGGCTAATCCTTAAATTCGTAAATTCCTTCATATAGAAAATCACACAACTTTGTTATCCAAATTCCTGATCCGGAAGTTTTTGTTAACACAGTATTCCTATGGGCCGTATACTACACTAATTTTTTACTGTATCAACACGACAATCGATTCATCCTCAAATTTCGGAATCTGTGCATTTTAGGTACTATCTTTAGTCTAGGACTATTTTTCATTATTACAACAAAAAAATAATATTGCCGAAATCTCTGAGTCACGACTTTCAGTTTCGAAAAGAGTGCTGTCTAACTTCTAGTCTTATAATGGCTGTTAGTTAACCGTTCTATGGCCCATTTTTGTAATTTTGTATTTTATCTAAATAGGTTTTACATTTATTCACCCAGATTATTATCCTATCCTTATCTAACGGCCGCAGCCGAGATGCTGTTCACCAATGTAGCGCCAAATTTCTGTTTGTCTAGGTTGGGGATTCAGATGGACATCCTGCTGGTTTCTCGAGCATCACATCAATTTAGTTAAAGGGGCTACGACCCCTGTTTTTGCATGTACCTTCCAACATGTTGACGTACTGAGACTACTTGGTCACTCGCACGATGACAGTGACCGGCAAATCGTGAACGGCGTTGGCAACAGAAGATGAAGTTGGATGGATATCTCCATATATCTGTGCTTTGGTCCTGTGCTCGCGCCAGGATATGTTTTTGTACTCGCATACGAAGCTTGGTGTAGGTGCCATCAGGTCTATCCTGTAGCTCTTTCTTCATGGTCAACGTCTCAGATCCATATAACAGGATAACTCTCTACACAGGCTCTAGACTTTCATCTTGGTTGAAATTGATATACCAGATTGCCATACCATAAGTGGGGTATTTTATGTGCAGGCATTCCAAGCTTGGTCCTTTGCGTGACAGGAGTTCTTTCTTGCTGTCGGCAAAATAGGACCCTAGATACTTGAAGTCCTTGACCTCTGTGAGTTGGCTACCATCTGCTGGGCAGATAGGTTGATGAATCGTCTTCCTCATTGTACAATTAGTTACCATCAATTTTTACATAAGGCAATATCAAAGTACAATACATGAAATAATATCTTTCCAGGCACAAAATGCTTCAGATTAGTCCCAACAATAACCAGCATTCCTTGAAATTATTTTAGAAATTGCATCAATGGATTTTTCCAAGTTAAGTTTTCGTCTATGATGACTCCCAAAATTAGTTGAACTCCATCTTATTAAATATACACCCATCAAGAATACATCAATTTTTAGTTTTTCATTACAATCGAATTCCTGTTTAAATTCATCTTCAAAGCTTTCAGAATCCTTGATTTTTAAAATACCATATAATTTCCCTTGTATTGTTTTGCGTTCCGAGAACCATATAATGGTTTGCTTGATTGACTGACTTTATTGTCCTGGACCAGTACAACTTCAAAAGTTCTTTGTTTCTTGTGTCATTTGAGATGCTATTTCTAGTGAGAAACAAGAAGTAGTATCTCTGCAAAAAGAATACGTTCAAGATGACGGGTATTTCAATATCATTTATGTACAAATGAATAGCAATGGCCCCAAAATGGATCCCCATTTTTAGTACCTATGGTTCAGAATCGTACAATTGTGTGATAACGAACAAATTGTTTTACGGTTGTTGAGATAGCTTTTTAATAAACCACTCAGTGCAATACGCTCTGAATCCATAATGTTCTAATAGTTTTTACAATAAAGATAATCGTGATTTTATTGTTCAAAGCCTTTGATCGGGTCTAGGAATATACCGCTGTGGGTTCCTTTTTTTCGACAGCATTAGGCTAGTTGGCTAATATTTTTTTGAAGGGATTATGAAAAGATACCGTAGTAATCCTTTCCTGATTATTTAGATTTTGAAGGCAAATTTTTGCCGCAGGTCAAGAAAGAGTTGTTGAACAAGTTTGAGATCGTTTCCGGCCCATTTACCACATCACACCTTCTTTAGTTTATTCTGTATGTTTTAAATTTAAAACTGTATTGTTCTCTGATGCCCACAAAAGAATACTGTTTATGATAAAAACCATTTCATTTTGGCATTAATACTTTTTAGTAATCCTTTAGTTATCCAAGGTGATTGTGAGAGGTGTTTTTCTATTTATTTTACACTTTTTCGTGGAATGCATTCATTTGTCTTAGTCCCTATGAAGTATTACTTTAAATTTTTATAGTCCGTGGTTTGCATCAATACCATCTAACATTCATTCCAATTTATACACATTAGTCTATTTTTAATTTATTTATATTGTCTTCACTATGAATTCGCTTGTACGAAATTTAGTCGGTGTCTCAGTTTTCTGTTCATAATGTTGATTTTTAAAATACAGTCGAAAATGATCAGTTATGTCTGTCAATATTAATAGGCTGGATTTGCTAAAATTTTTCATTTGAATTGGTCTCTGTTTATCAATGATTGGTTGCCGAGTTTCAGTTATAGGCTACGTGTCTGTTTAATAATATACGAAATCATAGATTAGAATATAATTAAGTCAGGATTCCTCCTATTGATCGTTTGTTTTCCGGTCTTTCAAAAGATCATATTATAGTCACCAATTAGATAACAGTCCCGCCCCCCCCCCCTTTATTTTCTTTCTCTCTTTAAATTTTGTATAAAACTTGGTCTGGTCAGTGTTGAACCCAGCAATTGATGTGGTGCGCACTGTAGATTCACCAATCAAGATGTTTCGATTTTATTGTTTCCGTCTTCAATGAAAGACCGTTCATATTTAGAATTTGCTTTACTAGGTCCTTTCTTACTTGTATTTCACATCACTTTTTACGAGAAGACAACCACCGCCATGAAGTTCGATCAAACCCTGTTCACATATTCAAAGTTATAATCTGGTATTTTAACCATAATCACGGAGGTTTATCTTTCAACTGAGGTTCTGTTAGTGCCAATATGGGTGAATTTGTGATCAATAGTTTTCAGGGACTTTGCATTATTTTTCACAATTTTTGTTCAAAACTTCTAATGTTTAATTGATATAGTGAAGTCAGCATTTTCGTTTGATATATTCTGACTGAGTTGATCGAAAGCATAAGTACACTCCAATGTTGGCACCTTTTTTGAGAATTATCAGCATTTGTTTTTAGAATTTTTAACACATATTTCATAACGCAATAGGGTTGAATACAGTTTGGTCGTATTCTCAAAGTTCAAGTCTAAATGCATGTTGCCATCATCATTTAAGTAATTGCCAGTCTCTATCAGATAAATCATTGGCTGAATATTTTCAGTACATTTTTGACAGAACCCATTGATCCTTTTTATAAGATTTTTTCGTTCCCCCTTGTTTCAATTGGTACATCTTTTATGAACATATATTTACAGACTTTACAGTACATATGTGTTTACATGTTTTTGATTGTTTTGGAAACAGGAACACACACATCATGGGACACAGGCATAAAACGAAACTTCTACCACCACCCCCACAACATAAATTGACAGTCAGTGAAAATTCACTGACCATCCAGGATTTGGAAAAAACCTGGGACCTGTCGTTTTTGTCCGATGCTCTACCAGAGTGGGTCCATTGCCCCCCCCCCCACACACACACAAAGGGGGATTGCACAAGAACCTTATATTTTTTTAGATTATTTTGACTTCTTTTGGGTGGATCACTGAGATGCCTGTAATATCTCATTGTAACTACTGCTCAGGTACCGCTTATGGCAGAGGAGCTCTTCAAAACTATATTCGTGAGTTTTGTGGTGATAATTATTCAATAGTATTGAACATATATTGGTGGGCAAGTCCTCAACCGGCTTGATTTGTCTTTTGGTGGGTTACTATATGATAAACATGGTTGTCTAGTCCGATAAAATATACCTAAGTTTAGTTTCACTCTTTGGCTAAGTACATCATTGATTTAATTTTCCCTTCCTCACTAGGGGAGCGGTTGGACTGCAAAATTGTCCGAGCATTACCCCTCCCCTCGGTACAACAAAACGCAAACACTTTCTCTATTCGAAAGTTAGTAATAAAATAATTTTAAAAATGATGGTTGGGTCACAAAACGTTGGTGCGCAGGGGTGTTTTTTTGGGTCCAAAAATCACGTTTTGACTAAAAACTTAAACAATCAGATTTATTAAGTTCTTAGCAAAACAAATTTTTAATCAGATGTACATACTCTCACTCTCTGACATTTATATTATAGCTTTCTGTTTTATACAATATATAAATGGTCTAGAATTTTAGCCCAAAAATCACCTTTTTTTCTAAAAAAACATCTTTTTTACCACATGTCACCACAACGAGTATTACCTGAACCCTTTAGGCAATGTATAAAACCTATATCAATAACAAAAAGGATACCATAAAAAAAAGATTGTAATATTTTTACTTTTAAAAAACTTTAAAAAAATAATTTCGCTTAATTTGCAGCCCAAAATGCATTTTTCGGCCTAGAAGTCATCCCTGCCACCAAATATTTCAACCACAGCCATCATTTTCTTAAATCTCATATATTTATCCTTCAAATAAAGGTGGTTGTGTTTTGTTGTACCGAGAGCGGGGTAACTCGAAAACTAGAGCACTTTTCAAAGCTCGGCCGCTCCGCTACACATCTTTCGTGAGGCGATTTGAGCAGGTTTTGTGTTGATCTATTACAATATACCTATAAAATGTATTAATTGTATCTCCTTAAGTAGGTTTCACTTTATGAGCAATGGCTCTCAAATAGGGTTCATTCTTGGATCCAAAATGTTAACATAAATTGTGCAAATTGATAAAAGTGTATTTGTAATTTCATTTGCTACCTTTTTATTAGAATAAAATAAATAATGTTAACTGAAGGTCTACATGTGGCCCATATCTTATCTACCCCTTAACTTTTTGCTGTATATGTGGTAATCGGTAGGTTCCCTAAAAACACCAACACCAAATTATTAATGTTGTTAGAGAAACGTTTTTGTGTAGGGTCTTTCATTGTTACAAAAAAAAAAGATTTTACTAAAACCTAAAAACCACACTGCTACAACTTTAAGAAATCCGAAAAAGGGTCACTCGCAAGAGACCCATCCCTGTAGATTTCCACCAGATTCAACCATACGTTATCTACACTCGGGCCTGGAAAGAATAAATTGGAAGCTGTGATTCCTCGATTTTTTGTATTTATTATTTTTACAGCGAACGAAACCCCATCTTCGTTCGTCAACCCTAGTTCCGGATTTTTTTTTTACACTGTTACACGCCCCGAAGCGTTCTTTCTAAATATATGCCTAGTCCCAGACTCGACCTTGCTGTCTAAAATCCTAAGATCCAACTTGGTCTGCCTTAGAAGATCATTTTTTTCTATACTCTCATGCATAGGACTGAACAATGTATAGTGTGTCCAAAAAAGCTGGCCCCGACATATCAGTCGAAGGATTAATACTTTACTAAGAATGCATTTTTGTAAAAGATCTTTGGAAATCTATGGTCATCATTCTTGAAAAACTGATAAATATCGATTCGAACATTATTTTAGAAATAAAATAAAATGTATACTCCTTCAAGCATTTTTTGTCGCTTGCAGTTCGACATCTGAGGCTCGAAAAAGAGACCATCGAACGAATATATAACTATCTTCCAATGATATCCTTAATAAAAATGAATACATAATAATAATTTTGCACAATACGCGCTCTACAAAGAAGCACAGCGCCTTACAATGAGACGAAACAATTAAGGCCTAACACCAACAACAACCCACATAAAAAAAGTAGGGTTTTATACACACCAAAGGTCTGTTCATTCACAACCTGCGGAATGTGTTCAAATTTAACACATTTTGATCCCTTATTCAAAAGAAACCATTATATTTTTTTCGGAGGATTACAAATTTCTCTAATTTGGCTCTTGATTGATTGTAAAACACCAACCCAGATGTTTCCAGAGCCTTATTTGACAAGAAAGAAAGAAACCAGAAATAGTTTTGCAGTCTATTACAACAACATTAAAATAGGTAGTCAACTTTTACCCCGGACGATCAACTATCACCACTTACAATTTGGTCAATTTTTTGACTACGTGTGTGAAAGTCATTGTGTACTAATTTGTAGTCATATATAAACCTTGTTTATATCATAACATTAACTACAAATTAGTACAAAATGCTCGTGCTAGTGTCAAAAATTGACTAAAAGTCGTTGGTGTATAGTTGACCGTTATCAGGGGTCAAATTTGACCACCTATTTTTAAGTTTGTATAGTACCACTTTTGATCTTAGCCAAAAAAATTGTTGTATTGGAGTAACCCCCCGACCTATTTTGAAAATCAAGCCCTGTACAAAATATACCTACCCTATTTTTTTTTTATTTATTTTCAAAAATCTTTTTTTCAAGTTGTTTTTACCTGATTTTTAACCGATTTTCTCAATCATTTTTGTGTTCTGGGGTAACTTTAAGATTTCAATAATAAGAGTCAAGAGTATCAAAGATTAATAACATAGACTATGTGTGATGATGAATTTTAATGTAGTAATACATTATTTTAAAAAACCACCCGCCCTACCCTATTTGAAATTTTTTTCTCCCCCTTTTTTTTGGCCTTATTTTGCTGTCTTAAGGGACCTACCTAAGGAAGCATGCTGGATTTTCCAATTTGTTAGAAATAGAACGGCGTTTTCGACTATTCACCTCAGGGTGATTAATACATTCGTAGTATTCCTAACAAAACAACACAATCTCGGTTTCGACAAAAATTATGGGCACATTTTTTCTGGCAATGTCCTCGTATACTCTTTAATTGGTTAATGCCAACACACAGCCTATGATACAAAAACCGAACTATAATGATATTGTCTCTAGGCAATAGTCCCAGATTTACCTTATGCGAAAACTTACTTACATCTCATTCCAAACACTTTGAGGCCTTTTTAGTAAATTTGGATTATTTTGAACCCTAATTAAACGTTCAAAAGGCAACCCACTAATTTATCTGGACTATTAAGAGAGTTAGATATAAACAATGTAAACCCGATTATAGTTGCCATTATCTATTTCAAACACGATATTCCGTTTTTTTAGCAACATTATCCTAGCTACGTGCCCGTTTCGATCGATTGATCTGATCTCCTCTTTCTAAAGTCCCGTAGACTGTCGCACTAATTTTGTGTCGACAAAACGAAACGTTTTCATTATATAATCGGCCTTGAGGGATTTTATGAGGTATCATGTATATCACATTTCTCGAATGACAGCAGCTCATTCCAGCATTCACTTATCATTGACCGGCAATTCCCTTCCAGGCAATAATGTCCATGTTCCGGAAGAGCTCAAGGTGATATGAGGAGGCCATACCTGGTGGAGTAAAAGCATTACGCTACACATCAATGATAAATATATCAAATTTCTTTCATTTAAGTTTTGCATTTCTTACCTCCTGTGTCGAATTAAGAATTAAAAGGTCGACCTTCTCTTGTCCAACTAAATTAATTAATCAATAAGACCACAATGTTTTAAAACTCATGCTTTCTCAAAAGATCCATCCCTACAAAAACCGCGATTTTTAGGAGTAGGTCCTTGCCTCATGTAATCGTCAGAATTCTCTAAAGCACCCGATGCTTATGATGTTGATACAAGTGGATTAACTATTGTCCACTCATTCTTTCCATTGATACCAACATAATTACACAACATCCTAGTATCGCGTCCAATATGTCTTAAGTCTGCGAGCTGCAAAATTTTCCACAGGAAATAGTCGAAAATCCAATTTTACGCTAAAAGGGTAGATATCAGATTTTTCATGCGTTTTTCAGCTTAAATGATGGCAATTGACCGGTTTTGACTAAACATAGAGTTTAGAGCCATACTAAGGCATATTTTTCAAAATGTTCCATAAAAAATCCTTTGGTGGCAAACCCCTCCCCCCCCTTACCCTTCGACTTTGTCGTCATACCCTAACCCCGGCGAAGGTGCTATCCCCCCCACCCCCCACCTTCACTTATTTCGCTAAAAAATGACCACAAAGGATGAGAGAATATTCCTTTTTGGCATTTTACCGACGGAGCAAAGTTCGCTAGGGGAGGGTAACACCCCCCCCCCCACCCTGTAAAACGAGTATTAAGAATTCAAACCGAATGTGCATGTTTTTTATAAGAAATGCACAAATTTTCCGTTCTTATCTGAAATTACTAGCGTCTCGATGTCTCTGTCACACCCGTTGTTTGTTTTCACAGAAGTTGTTTATTTGGGCATGACCCTCCAAAGGATTGGAAGAAACTTAATCGATAAGCCTATTAGTGCTGCAGCACAAACCATTTTAGGAGAGTGGCTACCGGGACGGAATAATAACCTTTGTCATTAGCTAAACATTGACCCGTAGGGATGTGGAGTTCATGAAAATAAAGTTATGACAAAATTAAAAGTGGTGGCCAATTTGCATACGACGGCATTTTCGCCCCTTGGAACAGCCAGCTTAAGCCAAACAACACCTCAGAAGACAATTTTGGTTTGCAAACTGTTTTTCTGGTCAAGGAGTTCATAAAACTATTCCCAAAACTATAAAATGTTGCATGTGCATATTTTCCAAGATGCTGACATTTTATTGGCAAAACCTTACTTTCTTATTATATAGCCTATGAAGATGATTAGTGGTTCAATTAAACTTTTCTGGGTCAAGGATTTCCATAAAACTATTTAAAAACTGTCAGGAAATATAAAATAAGAAGTTTTCATACGTCACTATTATTCCCCCAAAATGGTCACTATAAAAAGGTAAAATCCTTTATACCTCATGCTCTACAGCACCTAGATACGATTTTGGTGATGTTGGTAATTTAATTATCAGTCATCTGTAGTTAATATATTTACCACTTTGCCGTATTAAGCCTGACATGCAGTAAGTTAACACTCTCTTGTATTTCAAATATGGGGATATCCTGGAATAAAAGTTGACAATGCAAAAAATCATCTGTATAATTCATCCTACAGCTTTATTGAACTCATTATTGCACTCCTTGACCCAGAAAATACTTATTTTGACACAATAAAATCATCTTCCTAGGTTATATAATAAACATACAGGTTTTTTTGACGAGATGTCCGCCATCTTGAAAAAAACCGTTATATAATTTCGCACGACTCATGACAATGCTGGCATTGTATCCTGAATCCCTTGACCTAGACACTTAACTTGCGTCCGACCACTAAGTCACCGATAGTTTGCATTAACCGTAAAATGGCGCCATTTTGCAAAATACTGGTTAATGCAAATTGCCATCACCTTTTTTTTGTCATCACGTGTTTTCATGAACTACACAACCCAATGAACAATTTTAGCTATGATTGCAAATTTTTTAATTCCGGCCCTGGGGGTAGAATCTAAGGCCCTTTTTCACATGATGCTGCAGCACTATTACCATCAAGCTTTTTGATATTGAAATGCAAGTTGTTTCGTTTGACGAAAACGATGAGTGTGAACACTACAAAAAAAAAAAAAAAAATTTTATTTAATCAACTATTGAAAGTGCTGAGCATTTCGTCTAAAGGGTTTTTTGAGCAGATAATGCATTTCGTTGTCGGCCTGAGTAGCTCTATGAGTTTGTTGATACTGACCTCCATGAATTCAAACTGATGATACGCATCGTGCGTCTCCGGGAGTGACGCAGCGGTGATTAGGTTAGTTGGTGATGATATCTGTGTTAGTGTGTTAGGTGGGTGTGTATATCTTGTCTGTGTGTGGTTGTAGGAATGATGTGGTGTTGTGTGGTGTTTTATATGATTATTTTCATCATGGTTCATGCCCCCCTGACATCGTATTTGTTTCTTTTCTGGTTTTATATTTCTTTTGAAGTAATTGCAATCTTATGAGTGATAAGCATAAAAAGCATATACAACAATTAATAAACCCTGTGATTTAAAATATGAAATAGCCATGCAGCCACTTTGTGAAGCGACTACTTTACACTCCTTAATCAAAGGGCGAATGTAGAATCTATAGCCCGCGTCGTCCTAACTAATGGTGAGCAAATAATGTGTACACTTGGCATTTAAGACACTAGATTTGGGTATCCTTAGACTATTTACGATCTAATCATAACGGCGCATGACAGACACTTTTTCTTAAACTCTTCGACGATTTAAATCCTTTCCAGAAATATAATAATTAAATTACTTATTGAAATAATCAAAAGCTATTCAGTTTCTTTTACGAAATGTATTATGGGTTCGGTACAGGGTAAGGTAAGTCGGTGTATTCTTTAAAGCCTGACTAAATAGAATTGTTTGGTATTCATTAAATAGTCATCTAGAACTAAAGATAGGCACTTAAAAATCATTAGTTCCAAAGTTCGAGATGAATCGATATATTCTGTTTTCACGGAATTCTATAACATAGTTGAGATTTTTCTAATAGAAAGGCTTTGAATTTGGCTAATTATTTCACACAATGATAGTACATAAACAAGACGCATTAATGTGTATGCAAAAACACGGTTTTTTTTTTAAATTAAGATCGCCCTCATCGGAATCTCTGCGTCAGCCTTAACATGATCAATTGTTTTTCAGAAGCCATGAGTTTCATTAAACAGGTGGATGAACAAATTAAAAGTTGGTGGCAAGTTGCATACGACGCCATGTTCCAAAATGGAAGCCATCTTGAAGCCAAAAACACCTAAGAATACAATTTTGCATGTGCCGACATTTTCAAAGATGGCTGACATTTTATTGACACAAACCTTACATTTTTTATTATTTTATTATATAGCCTATGAAGATGATTGTGGTGTCAAATTACATATTTTCTGGGTCAAGGAGTTCAATAAAACTATTTACAAAACTGTCAGATGAATATAAAAGTAATGGAAGTTTTCATACGTCACTATTTTCCAAGGTGGTCAACATATAAAAGGCAAAATCCTTTATACCTCATGCTATACAGCACCTACGATGACATTTTAGGTCAAGGATTTCAACAGCAATATTCCCAAAACTGTCAGATGAGTCGTGAGTCATGTTATTCATAGACTACCAATGTGACACCCAAAATGCGACACCTTGACAGGGCGTATGAATAAAAACGCAACAAAACTTCTTGTGTACAATTATTCCAAAATTAACTAGTGTCATCTTAAAGCCACAAATCCCTTCTTTCCAATGATAGTTAATTTATTCATGTGTGGTCATGGATAACCGATTAATCATTGTTTTTGCACAATGGAACAAAGTCAGCTTGGGACCAAGTTTCAATACAAATCCCAGTCACTTGCATGACTGAAGTGAGAAGAGAGGGAAAATTGAATAGGATTTGTGTTAACATTACTTACTCTAATATGTTAAACAGTGCAAAATGTTTTTGTTGCAGTCTCTGAGGAAAGATGAACAAATTGAACCCATTTTTAAAGAAGTTGGAGCAATATTAAAGATTTAACCTTTGTTGATGACCTTTGACATTTGACGATTTTTGTGTTATATCTCCACGACCATAAGTTGTAAGTAGTACAAACTATACTTTTTTTCAATGTTTCAATCTTTGTAACCAGACGAACACTTTGGTTACCTTTTTACAGCAATCCAAGGATTTTTCATTTTTGACCCCTGTATTATGAATTTTCCCCCTCCTGGATTCCGCCCACCCTTTCACGAGGGTCACCCCCGCTAAATTTGTTCATTAACCTTCATAGAAGACAAATCCACTGAGAAATAATGCTCTGCTCTCCACGGTCACGGAATTGCTCCAAATGACCCAACTAAACATTTGACACCACTTTCAACAACATCGGCGCATTTACCCTCAGGGTTACCTTGAACCATTATGGGGCTATACCGCTTTAACTAAAGGTTGGAACCTAGACAAATATATACTTTTTCTAATCCTTATGAGGAGACGAACGCGTTAGTGTGCATTAAAAAAACAATTTGACTCGATTTTTAATTTTTCCCTTACTAACATTTTCCCCCCTTGCAGGAGGGGGCATCAGTCCGAAAATTTGCACCCCCATCATTTTCTGACAGTTTAGGCCCTATTGAAACCAAAACAGCAACAAAATCAATTTTAACATGAAAATCCTACGGGAATACACACCAACCCACACTATCTTGACCCAGACAACATACATTCCGACACTAAGTCGCCATAGTAGTGCTATTACCTTTAAAATGGCTGCCACTTTGGAAAATGTTGATTTATGCAAAATGCCATCACTTTAATTTTTTGTCATCACGTAGCTTCATGAACTACAGAGTGGTCCAAAAAGGTTTACACTTTTTTTCTCCAGATGGCGGCCATTTTGTCATTTCAGCTTTGTTTTCAACGCCGTTTTCACTAGGTTCCAACAAGATATTTTAGTTAATAAAATCCTTAAACAAATTTGATATGTCTACTCACATTTAAGAAATTTGCATATGAAAAAGTGTAAACTTTTTTTTGGACCACTCTGTACACAACTCAATGATCAATTTTAGGTATGATTGCAAATGTTATTATTCCGGCCCTGGTTGGTAGAAATCTAGGGCCCTTTTTCACCTGATGGCGGCAGCACTATTACAGAAAAGAAAACCTTTGCAAGAGTTGAGTGTGGTTGTTTGTGCTTGCGTGCGTGTATACATGTACGTAAGGGTGTGTGTGGTGTGTGTTCGTGGTGTGTATGTGTAAGTGTGTGTTTGCGTTCTGTAATTAGAGTATGCCATTGTTTTCAGATTGATAAAATCATTATTTTGAATTTTGGCAAACAATGGTTTCAATGGGGGTAATTGGTTAATCCAAATAATTTGGTTGCTAATATATTGTGTATATCACACAATTAGTTTTGAAATTTCCTGAAAAATTACATGGATGAATTGCAAAATCCAAAATCATTTAGTATCTGGACTTGATTGCAGCGTGTTGATTACATTGGGTGTACATTTGTGGCCCCACTTTTTGCCCCTCCCAGTTGAATTCAGCAGCCTTGACGAATAAAGTACAGTATTCCCTGCACTTTATTCCGTCATGGCTGTTGAATGAAGCAACTGGGAGACAGGCAAAAGTGCAGTGCAGTAAATGTACCAACCCATTACATTGTGTGAGCATTGCTGTATCACCCTGGAAGGCAAAGGTTTGACTGATTGGAATATGGGTTGCAAGCTGAAAACCGTTAATATAGGTCAAAGGTAAATTTAGCTTATGCAGGGTTCAAATATTACAAAACTGCTTCAATTTCAGTGGAGAGAAATGTGGAAATGGTTCATCTTGGTTGTAATTGTTATCACAATTATAGTAAGTATAGGACTATGGGGTCGGGTTAGCGCAGTGGTCTTCCGGCCCTTCGCACCACTGGTCCTCCCATGTTCAACTCTTCAATCCATACTCCGCATCGTAGGTTTTCTCCGGGACTCCGGTTTTCCTCCTGCCTTTCTAAAACTGGCTTTCTTACTTGTCAGGAAAGGAAGATAGTGAACAGTTTCCGGCGTCAGGACTATGACCCTGGCTATCGGACGGCGTGTGACATCCTAACTCACTCACTATCTGGCAAATAATACCAAGTTAAACCAAACATTTTCCTCCCCAACTCCTCCATAGGATACTGAATTTATGGCCAACGCACCCACCCTATAGTGTCGGTTGGTGTGTATGCCCGTAGGATTTTCATGCCATAAAATTTGAGTTTGTGCCACTTTCTGGTTGAGTGAAAACGGTGAAAGAAATAGTTAAACATAAGTTATTCACATTTGAACAGATATGAAATTCTTTAAAAAAGGATTGACTTCATAAAGAAACTCTAAAATATACGAAAACAGTTACGTAATTGTTGAAGTTAAAATCAGTAAATCCTGGCTTTAAGATAAAGTGAATAACATTCGACATAATGTTGATTGTTAGAAGAGAACCATGAGCGTACAGCAACCTGGAGGAGAGAGTTTTTATGGTCTTGAAGTATCATGAAACGCAAATTCCTACCAATTACCAACACCTTGACACTTTGCTTCCAAATTCAAATTTTTATTGATTTCAACAATTAGTAAATGCTTAAATGCGTTAATGCAATATTTTTAAACCATTTCTTTGTATTTGGAGTGTTTATTTTGGTTCCAATTACACTCCTTCTGGCATGATTTTAACAGATACCAATTTTGTAATAAATTCAAAGCTCCATTTCATTGACGTGCAATAAATATTGTTTATTATTTATGAAAAGAAGATATTTATCATTGAACTGATTATGTTGACTATTAAAACTTGTGTCGATAAAACTTCCTTTGTTTAGTTTAATCTGTGTTTTGTTTCTTTTGTCAAGTTGCAATCCTTTGTGAGCTTCAAGACAGCATGGCATAACTGCACGAAACAACTCTGACCATGCATAAAGTGGCACAAAATCGATGTTGGTGTATCGCACTAAATTGATTATATCTCTGTATTGACAAAAGCAAATAAGATGAAACAAACACCATTGGAAAGCCTGGTCTTTGTTCTTTAATATTATGCCAAGTAAGAAGGACTTATTCTGAAATTTCATATTTAACCAATTTTTTTCTGATTGTACCACTTTTTTTGAGACAGGCTGTATGTCAAAGGTCAAATTTAGCTTATGCAGGGTTCAAATATTTAAAAATGCTTCAATTTCAGTGGAAATGGTTCATCTTGTTTGTAATGTTATCACAATTATAGTAAGTATAGGACTATGGGGTCGGGTTAGCGCAGTGGGTCTTCCGGCCCTTCGCACCACTGTGGTCCCATGTTCAACTCTTCAATCCATACTCCGTCTCGTAGGTTTTCTCCGGGTACTCCGGTTTCCTCCTGTTTCTAAAACTGGGCTTTCTTCCTTGTCAGGAAGTATAGTTGAACATGTTTCCGGCGTGAATATGACCCTGGCTATCGGTACGGCGTGAAATCCTAACTCACTCACTATCTGCAATAATACCAAGTTAAACCAAACATTTTCCTCCCCAACTACCTCCATAGGATATTGAATTTATTTGAATGCACCCACCCTATAGTGTCGGTTGGTGTGTATTCCCGTGGGATTTTCATGCTAAAATTGATTTTGTTGCTGTTTGGGTTTCAATAGGACCTAAACTGTCAGAAAATGATGGGGTGCAAATTTTTCTACTGATGCTCCCTTCTTCAAGGGGGCAAATGTTAGTACAGGGAAAAATTCGAGTCAAATTGTGTTTTAATGTACACTAACGCGTTCGCCTCGTCATAAGGATTAGAAAAAGTATATATTTGTCTAGGTTCCAACCTTTAGTTAAAGCGGTATATCCCCATAATGGTTCAAGGTCACCCTGGGGGTAAATGCTCCGATGTTGTTGAAAGTGGTGTCAAATGATTCCTTGTGTCATACTGAAACAGAAAATGCATTTTAATTGATCTTTTGATATCACCATTGCGACATCCAGGGAAAGTTCTGGTGACCCCCATAGACCATGTAGACCCTTGCGACATTTTGCTATGTAATTAGCCAACCAAATGTGACACACTGTAAAATAATACATTTTTGGATCCTGTGAGGCAATACAAACAACTTATCACCAGTTTCAACAAAATCTGAGCATTGTGTAAACTTTTACCCCAGGATGACCTTGAACCATTATGGGGCTATAGCGCTTTAACTAAAGGTCGGAACCTAGGCAAATATATACTTTTTCTAATCCTTATAAGGAGACGAACATGTTAATGTACATTAAAACACAATTTGACTCGATTTTAAATATTTCCCTGTAGTAACATTTCCCCCCTTGAGGAAGGGGGCAGCAGTCCGAAAATTTGCACTCCCATCATTTTCTGACTGTCTGGTCCATATTGAATGAAAAACAGCAAGAAAATCAACTTTAGCACCAAAATCCTACGGGAACTGTTTCATTGACATACCAACCCACACTACTAGTTGTCTTATTATCGATTTAATGGATATATATATTTTTGGAAGGAGTTATCGAGCTGTCGGGCAAAGAAAATTTCCAATGATGTCGCAGAAAATCAACAACTGTTTAGTCCACGAAACACTCCTTGTGAACTTATGATTTTTTACGATTTTTTCATCAGTGAGATATGTAGACATCTGTGTTTGTTAATTTTTCAACTCTAGAAACAGTTCCATTTTAGATTTTAAAAGAAAAGTAGTAATAAATACAGACGTAAGGCAACATTTTATGTAAAATTAACAGTTAACAACGTGAATTAAAATAATTGGGTGCATCTTAATTCACTAATCTTGTTTTTGACCTTTAATCCATTGAACATTCAGTGTTACAATGAAGCTGTACGGTAAAACAGTCAATGACATCATTCGACCAGAACGGCTAATTAGGTATCAATATCGCCACTAATTTTTACTTACGTCACGCGTTACGACCTTTTTGTCTTAATAATAAGGCCAGTTCCTAGACCTCCTTTTGTAATCATTGCTCAATTGCGGAAACTAAAAGAACAATCTGTACATTTTGGTAAACTCCGAATTTGAGATCCAGTAGCGTCAATTCGAGCACTTCCGATGATATAACTGCCGCCGCTCCAGGATGTAACCTGCAGCTCCCGGATGTTGAGTTTTCCGGGACACGAATTATTTGATACAACCTTCATTCCTTGATATCAGTCTCTCGTAATTAAGCGCACACCATACGTACTATGTTTCATTTGTAGCTCCAACAACGTTACATGCCATGTTACATTAGGAAAGAAAATCAGCAAATTGTTGGTCTTCAAGTGCGAAGTATCTGCTAACTTGCCCCTAAGATACGGAAATAAAAACGTATCAGTTTAAGCCGTCACACGCCAACGCTTTCTGACTGTTTCATTGATAAAATGATCAGTGGCAATTTCAACACTCACGGCTCCAATTAAACTTGACTATTTACGGAAGTTGTACCATAGGTATTCATCATCGGTTAGATGTCACCTTTGACCCAATCGTTGCTAGATTAAACAAGACCTCTTTTCCAAAGCGGAGGTTGCTTCTCCGCGGCAGGGTTTGTTGTCCGCAGATTCGCAAAATGATTATTATTTCTCCAAATCGCGTGTTTCCTTTTGCCGCTGATTAAATACGACAAGGGGTTACATGAAGTAGGGCTCATTTAAGATATGTCAGTTGCATATTTTCCTGATATTGCCATTGTATTCCAAGATGTTTAAACCAAAGCACAAACGTCCAACACAGGTGTCTGCATGTACGCGGGCGCTCGCGAGCAACCACACATACTCGATCATTTGTATTTTCTGCTGGCACAAGACCATTACACTGCAAAAACAGTGTTTATAAACGTGGTGCAAATTAGTGTTTAGGAATTAAACATGTCAAATCTCTAAACACTTGCCGTCAAATGTCTAAACACCTAATGTCATATCCCTAAAGATGTTTAGATTTTAAACATGTTTAGATATAAGGTGTTTAGATATTAAACAGATCTTTTAAAATGTTTAGAAACGTGGTGCAAAATAGTATTTAGAAAAGTGTTTAATTTCTAATTACTGTTTTTGAAGTGTAGCTGGGTCATTTGGAGCAATTCCGTGACCGTGGAGAGCAGAGCATCATTTCTGAGTGGATTTGTCTTCTATGAAGGTTAATGAACAAATTTAGCGGGGATGCCCCTCGTGAAAGTGTGGGCGGAATCCAGGAGGGGGCAAATTCATAATACAGGGGTCAAAATGAAAAATGCTTGGACTGATGTAAAAAGGTAACCAAAGTGTTCGTCTTGTTACAAGGATTAAAAAAGGTATAGTTTGTACTACTTACAACTTATGGTTATGGAGATATAACACAAAAATCGTCAAATGTCAAAGGTCATCACGAAAGGTTAAATCTTAAATATTGCTCCGATTTTTTTTCACAAATGGGCTCAAATTGTTCATCTTTCCTCAGAGACTGCATCAAAAGCATTTTGCACCGTCTAACATATTTTTAAAATTTGGAGATCAATAGAGTAATGGGGTTGACCTTGTTTGTCATTTATCTCGATAAACAAATACAAATGAGAGACTGAGTGTCAACTACTTTTGTTACAACTTTCTGTAACATCATGAAAGGCGCACTTACAATGGTCTTGCATTCAGCCCAGGATGTAAAATCTAAATAAAATGTCACACGGAAAATATGTAAATATTATTATTATTATTTGCACAAATATACATCAGGCACTAGGTTGTTAAATTCGAAGTGTGTGATAGACCTCTGAAAGAGAATGAGGGCCTTTTCTTTTTCAGAAATATCTGGACATCAGCAAACCAATAAACAATTGAAAGAATTCACTAAGGAGGGGGCGTGACAGGTGTTCTATCCAATAACAGATAGTTTGGTTGTTAGCCATATGCACTATTGTTCAAGCAACAATCATTTCTAAACTGTCATACCACTTTATCAATGGTCTTTCTTTCGTTTGTCTTTTGGCAATTACTTGTGTTACAATAATCGATGCCAAAATAATAATTGTGATTTCTTTGAGTGATTATATATTGGGAAATTAGTGATTTGAATCCCTGGCAACGCTTTCATTTATTGTATAATTTGTATTCTTTGGGGTTAAGAGAAGTAACGTTTAACTTATGACACAATATTAGTAGGGTTATAAACGAGAATCCCATTCTAGAAATTTGGGGAAGAAGGTTTGAAGATGCTTTTCTATAGTTTGAAGGGTGCTGAATCAGAATTTGTGGCTCCAACCTCTGGGAAATATGGGGAACTTTGTAAAATAAGGGGGTAAAATTAGTACAGGGGTAAATTTGAAATCAAGTCAAATTGTGTTTAAATGTACACTAATGTATTTGTCTTATTATAAGGATTAAAAAATGTATAGTTTGTATAGGTTTGGACCTTTAGTTACACGGCTACAGCCCTGATAAGGTTCAAGGTCATCCTCGGGCAAAAAATATCTACTGCTCAGATTTTTTTGAAACTGGTGTCAAATTATTATTGCTCTGGTCATACTGAAAATGCATTTTAATTCTTTGGATGACAGTTCTGTATACAATTTAAGGTCAAGTTTTGGTGACCCATATAGACTATGTAGACCCTTGTTACGTTTTTCCCACTAATTACGAAACCAAATGCCAAAAATTGTAAAATAAGGCAAGACGAACAATTTGACACCAATTTCAACAAAATCGGAGCACTGGGTAAGGTTTACCCCCAGGATGACCTTGAACCTTAATAGAGCTGTACCTGTTTAACTAAGGGTCAGAACCTAGACAAACTATACCTTTTTTTTTAATCCGTATGATGAGACAAATTCATTGGTGCACTTTGAAACACATTTTGACTTGATTTCAAATTTACCCCTGTACTAATTTTACCCACTTATTTTACAAAGTTCCCCACATTTCCCAGAGGTTGGACCCAAAAATTCTGATTCAGCACCTTTCCAACTATAGAAAAACATCTTCAAACCTTCTTCCCCAAACTCCTAGAATGGGATTCGCATTTATAACCCTACTATATCAGTGCAATAAGACGTCAGTATATGGTTTTGTAAAAATTATATCACATGTGTGCAATGCGGCAGCCATAGTATCCTAGAATTAGCCACCCACAAGTAGTTATTTAAATAGCAACATAACGTGTACAGCCTCTTCACACACACTCGTCACTCTTCCAATACATCTCCATTATGCAAGAGTAGGTACTCACACAAGTGATTGCAGAAGTATTAAGTACCCTTGGAAAGTCTGATGATATACAGCGTATATCAATAAAAAAAAGCAGGATTGGAAACAAAAATATTACAAATATAAACCACCCTTGTTCACCACGATCTTAAAACTTTTTTTCAAAAGAACATTTTCAAAAGACTCTTCACTATGCTTTTTATCCCATCTCATTTCGACACTCCTGAGATACAGTGCATTGAAGAAGGGTTATAAATTCCAAGCTGGTCCGATTTGTGAAATCACAGATATCTAATGAAAGGTTTGAAATCGGTAGAGGTGAGAGTCTCACAAAGGAGGTCAGGTGTGGCAGGATTGAGCTTACAATAAGTGTTATTGGTATTGAACCTGGTGAGCATCTCCCACTGGAGCTGACTCCTCATGGGCTGAATGGCGATGCCTCAACATATTGAGAACTAGAACTGGCCGATCTAAGGTTTCCTTGCAGAAGTGTGGCTACCTGGAAGCAGATCAAGACACTACCTGTGGTTGTGGAACAGCACCATAGACAATGGAACATCTCTTATAAACCTACCCACTGCTGGAGCAACAATGCACAGACAAGGACCTTGCGGAATTCAGTGAAGCAGCCAGACGTTGTACCCATCTCTGGCTGGATCATATTTGAGAACCACTGTGTTTGGACACGATAAAAAGAAGAAGTTATGAAGAAAGCAGTGTAAAATTGTTTGAACTGTAAATTTCTTAATATCTATAAAGTGGAAAAGAAGTTCATAAAACAATGGACATGAATTATTGCGATCTTAGATTTTCCGTGTAAAGGGGTTGAACTAGACTTCTGATCCGCTTTAATGTCTTTTAACTCAAGGTGCAATATCATACCCATATACCTTGATTTCAATTCCAATGCAGTTATTTGATTTGATATCAGAAACAACCTCCATGATGCTTTGAAACAACGATATTAGTTCAGTTATTAAACTTAAGTGACAGAAGAAGTTTTGTTCTGGTTTAATGATCTTCAATACATACTGTTCATTATACATAACTGGCCCTTGTCTTAAGGTCGTCACAAGGGCGTCACAAAACTTTTGAACCAAAAATCCAAATTACACCAAACAAAAATCTTGTAAAAGATGAGATTTTGGACAATCAAATCAAAATAGACACAATGGTTGTGTTATTGTATGAGGGGAAAAAATCGCTTTAAAATCCAGCGTTTTTATTGATACATGCTGTAGCACGCCAATTGTGTTTTCTGACAAACTAATTAGACAATAATACCTAATCAAAATCTATGTTATTCAATTTGGACCAATTTTCAAGTTAGTTGCACAATTACGGACACCAGTTTCCAAAACCATATTCCTGTAAAAGGAAATATAGTTTGACGGGCTCCATAGACGACAACGGAATCAAGCGTGAGACTAATGTTGCGTGAAGAGTCAGCTGAATCGAGTGCCCTATTCTTTGCCGTGTAAGTGGACTACGAATCCGGCGGACAACGGTGTCACGAACTAGTGAGTCCTTTGATGTAGAGTCCCACTTCCCATCTATCATGTTCTCCATTGTGTGCTGCATGCATCATTGGTTTCAGCACTGTAGCCTCGTCTATGAGGTCACGGTTTATTCCGTATAAGTTAACATTCAAGTTGGACACTCTGTCATGATGAGTCACAGTTTCTTTACACCGGTGTAGAAGTAATTATTGTCCGGCGTACTCATAGTCCGGGAACAATGGTGAACAATAGGGCAATCGATTCAGTTGACTCTTCACGCAACATTAGTTTCACGCTTTATTCCGTTATCGTCTATGGAGCCCCGGACTATGGCTCCCGCCGGACTATATCTGCTTTCACACCGGTTTAAAAGGAAATATGGTCCATAGACGACAAATGAAGCGTGAATGTAATGTTGCGTGAAGAGTCAACTGAATCGATTGCCCTATTCTTTACCGTTGTAGGTGGACTATAAGTCTGGCAGACTATAAAAACTTCTACACTGGGATGAAAGCGAATTGAGGTGACCTTTAGAAGTAATTGTAGCTGTTCGAATTGAGAAATTTGTTCAATCTTCCGATAAAAATTCTAAATAATTTGAAAATAATACAATTAAAGGTGCTGTTCCGATTTATGTCTATTGAGAAAAATAAGGCCTTTCATCTAATATCAAAATCGATACTACTTCCGGATAAAGCAGGGGAGTCCTGAAGGCGATCTGAACACGCACCTTTAAGTCTATGATGTAACTGAACACACAATTATCAAGTGACAAATCAGATATTTCGTCTATACCTGCAATGTAATTTTAAAGTGGGGTGATCCGATTTAAGTATATTAAGTTTTTTTTTTTTTTTTTTTTAGGGCAATCGATTCAGTTGACTCTTCACGCAACATTAGTTTCACGCTTTATTCCGTTATCGTCTATGGAGCCCCGGACTATGGCTCCCGCCGGACTATATCTGCTTTCACACCGGTTTAAAAGGAATTATGGTCCATAGACGACAAATGAAGAAAGCGTGAATGTAATGTTGCGTGAAGAGTCAACTGAATCGATTGCCCTATTCTTTACCGTTGTAGGTGGCTATAAGTCTGTGTGGCGACTATAAAAACTCTACACTGGATGAAAGCGAATTGAGGTGACCTTTAGAAGTAATTGTAGCTGTTCGAAATTAGAATTTGGTCAAATCTTCCGATAAAAATTCTAAAATTAATTTTTAAACATATAAAATTAAGGTGCTGTTCCGATTCATGTCTATTGAGCTCTCTACTTGATATGAAACCTTGCAACTTGCACATCACGCCCCTCAGTATCCGGGGACAACAAACTTGCGGTTTGAATGGTAGAAGCAATAATGCATATTGCAAAGCCCTATTCAATACTGTTTCTATATTAATGGTTAACCATTAAAACGACGGTGGTCAGTGTCGTAAATTTCTTTTTTGACAGTGTGGGAGGATGGGGTTGATGACAATTTATTAATGAAAGGGGTTTGGCGAAAAGATCCATTACTAGCACAGGCGGCGCGAAGCGCGCAAAAATTTTTGCCATTTAGAAACTAAAATCATGAATATTAATTGTAATTGAACAAAATGCGCGCGAACGCGCGGACAATTACCATTTTTCAACTATTATGGTAAAAGATGAGTTTATTTTGGGTCAAAAACCATGAATGGCATCAACATTGGGGGGATGGTCCGTATTGCCATCCCCCCTCATCAAATATTGGGGGGAATTAATACCCCCCCCCATCCCCCCCCGGGATTACCCTATGACGGGGTCTGTGTTTATATCTTGGGAATGAAAGAATGAGGGCTCCAATTTCAGGCCGACAATGAGAAAAATAAGTCCTTTTCCTCTAATATCAAAATCGATATACTTCCGGATAAATCAGGCGAGTCCTGAAGGCGATCTGAACACGCACCTTTTAATCATGATGTAACTGAACACCCCCCAATTAATCAAGTGACAAATCAGATATTTCGTCTATACCTGCAATGTATGTTAAAGTGGGTGATCCGATTTAAGTTATTAAGTTTCAAGGTCCGTACGCATGATTTTTTTACGGGGGGGCGGGTCTTGAAAAAGTTGAACCTTTTTTGTGAAAAACTGACCTACTCCCCTAAAAATGGTCCGTTTTGACTATCTCATCCCAAAAATGGACTTTTTTCGTCATTTTTTTCTCTAAATTTTGGACCTTTTTATCACAAAAATCGGCAAAAATTGAAAACCTTTTTCCCCTTTTGTTGGGGAATTTGGCCTCCGCGGTACGGCCTGTTAAGTTTTCATCTTGATAGAATGGCCTTCACCACCTCTCCCACCCCAAAACCCTATCTGTTTTGTGCGGATATTTTCAATCTGTTTTTGATGTGAGAGCGAAATACGTGTTTTTGTAAGATTAATATTGTGTCGACAAATGGGCCACAATTTCGCTCATAAACTTCCCAAACCAAACATTCTTCGGCTCAAACATTTTCTCAGGGCCAATGAGAAAAAATAGTAGCCTTTCTTCTGATATCAAAGTTTTGACCACTCCGGTAGAATCTTGAGTTCTGGGGCACGATGTTTATAGCGATTAGGACATGGACCTTGAATTCAAAATAAATGTACTGGATATATAAGCAAACAATCCACTTAGCACTTGGCCGGTGACTTCGGATTTTTGTTATTTTTGTAATTATTTATATATGATTATTGACAGTTTGAGCAGGAAGTTTTTTTGTCCGAACACCTCTCTATCATCTGATATTAGCCTAAGCACATCTCTTTAGGAAACTTGACTTCACGTATCACTCCGTACTGAGCTAGAAGTTCACGACTCTATTTTAAATTTGTTTTTTTCTAATTATAGAATGGTTGCCTTTGGTAAGTGAGTTTGTAACAGCTTTTAATACGTCAGGCGATTATATTTCTAATTATATGTGGTCAGGTTCTCGTTCTTGAAAGTGTTCTGAAGAGCAAATGACGTCGCTGCATTGAATATACTGTATATGACTAGTTACCACTTTTTTGGGGCCATGTTAGTAGCGTCCGTATCATGGATAACCGCGGGCCACGGATTAGCTTACTCAGTTGATTAAATCTGACACCACCACAAGCCATTACTATAGTAATTTCAAATAAGTGAGACCAGGGGCACTCCATTACCCCTTTTTTTTTCGTTCCATCACCGTGAGAGGTAAAGAGGAATTATTTAAGAGCCATAGGTAAAAAGTTTGTGTACTCATACAGTAATATAGTAATGTAGTCTTTTAAATAAATGTTGACCTAAAAACATTATTTTCACACTCTAATGATTTTTCAAATCAGTATCAGGATGAAAACACCAGCAGTTATTTCATTAAACTTGTTTTTGAACATAACTTTAACCTTTGACACTCAAATATACCATATCGGGTTATTCACAGCCATTGGAGAAATAATGTATTCTTATAATCGACGCGATTCCACAAAACATAACTAAGTTTTTATTTGGTTATCAAAAAGGACCACCGTTGTATTAAGAGATTAGCGCAAAAAAACGGATGTGTCATCCTTGCCAACACTTGGCATACGGCCTCCATCATTAACAGACATTTGTATAACTGAACATCATTTCCAGTAAGCCGAGTCTGTACAGGAACTTTGTACCATGGGTCACAATTATGTTTTGTATGCAACAAGGCCTAACCTCTGCATTGACGGAGATTGAACCCCATATCACTATCATACCCGTCCCGAAATATGCATGGAGGCTCACTTAATTTGAAATCTACTATAATGACATGTGGACACGACAAGAAGAAACTGTAACCTAAATAATTGACCTTCCATCCACACTAAGTTACTTACACTGAGGAAAAGAAACTAACGTACTGGTAATGTAAATTTCATTCTCATCATTTAAAAATTATTATCTGTACTAAATTTACCTAAACACATCCTCCGATTCCGGTAAGCATAAGAGAACGTTCTTATAACATGAATAATGTATTAAACCATATCTGAAAGATATATCGGGTTTGAGAGTTTGCAATTTTGTTCTGTATACTGACTCAACTTAACGTGCGTTGTCATGTGTAAACACGGCCTGCGCGGCAATTATTTGAATAGTTTTTGTTTGCCCTCCATATCATCCAAGCAAGCGATAAACACACGGCATCCCGGGTTCACACCTGTTAAATTGTCAGCATTTCTGCAGGTCACAGTGGTCACTCTCCTTTGTATTCCTCGTGCGTGCTTGGGGTGTCTGTAGGCAGTCTGGGCATATCAACCTAATCGTGAATCGCCCTAGTGTGTTTCATGAGATAAATAGTTCCAATCAAAATGGAAATATTTTAGGTTTAATCACCAACTAACCTTGCTGCTGTAAGGATCAAAATCTTGGGTGGACTACTTTCTTTCTTGCATGCATCCTGGAAAAAAGTGGCTTTAAAATGTCGAAAAATGCACTAGTTATAGAGAAAGTGATGAAATTTCATGAGTGACATGGTAGACTGGTATGTTTTCTTCAACTAAAGCGGCATTTGACAGGGATTTTTGAGGAAAGTTACTCCGCGGTCATCAATTTCACTCGATTTGCAATTAACTACTTTGGCGACTATAGAGAATCTTGGGTTGCCCGGTCTGACATATCGAGTTTGGTGATTCGTAACGTAAAAATTTGTCTAGTCATCAGATGTTCAATTAGGTTATTTGGTGATTTCAGCTTGTACTTTAGGGTGATGTTGTTGTATTTTCCTCTGTGAGAGTTTTAAATGTGAAAGAAACATGCTCAAAGTTGCCATTTTCCCATAGACTACTGTGTTATAAGTGAGTTAGTGGTGTGTAACCTTTAACGATGTCACTCATTCGGTTCAAGATTGGTAGTCCATGATGGACATGAACTCACACTCATCTGTCTTGACAGTTTTGAGAATATGCTATTGAAATCCTTAACTAAAAACATAACCTTGTCACCAAAATCCAGGTGCGTCTAGCATGAGTATAAAGGATTTTGCTTTTTATATGTTTATCACTTGGAAAATAGTGACTTTTGAAAACTTCAATTACTATTTATATTCATCTGACAGTTTTTGAAATATTTTATTGAACGCCTTGACCCAGAAAGTCTTTAATTTGACACCCATAATCATTTCGTAGGCTATATAATACGAAATGTAAGGTTTTGTGTCAATAAATGTCAGCATCTTGGAAAATGTCGGCACATGCATATTTTGGTAGTTTTTGGGAATAGTTTTATTGAACTCTCTTAACACCAAATTGTCTTCGTAGGTGTTTTGGGTTAAGATGGCTTCCAGTTTGGGGAAAAGGCGTCGTATGGCAAATTGACACCGACTTTTTAATTTGTCATCACCTTTTTCATTAACTCCACTACTACGGTCAATTTTTTGGCTATGATGACAAATGTCATTATTCCAGTCCCGGTACCACTCTCCTAACTGGTTGGTGCTGCAAAAGGCCCTACCGTTGGTGATCAAAATTATGTTGCCCCTGATGAAACAAAAAATATTAAAACTATTTGTAAATCTTTTTAGAATATTATTATATACTTTATATAACAAATACTTACTTCTTAATCACACATGTCCAAAATCCCGATATTCATGCATTTTAATTTTCAATTTATTGCCTCATTTTTAGAGGGCTCCCGAAATGCCCCGTGTACCAATTTAGTAACAGTAAAACATAGGAAAATGAGTAAACATGTTAACATTGTAATTCCCAAACCAGGTCCAGAAAAACGAGATAGACAGAGAACTTTCTTCATTGCTTGTTGCATTTATTCACAAGGGAAACACAAATTAATTAATATTTATCATGACGAAAAATGTTTCCAAACAAGTCTGATCTTTGACCTTTAGCTAACTAAGGTGTATCACTAAATTTAAAAACCTGGTTTTTTTGGGTGTATTTTGAATATCTTTTTGTTTTGGCCTTAGTTAATAGTTAAAACGAGTTCATCATTTCCAAACTTGAAAGAATTCTAAACAGGTCAAAATATAATTGCACGTGTTGTTGAATTAATCCCAACTTAATAACTGGCCTGTGTTATCACTCATTGGAGCATTTATTACCATTTTACACCAGATTGTGTAAAGCACACATTAGGTATCCCACTGTAAATTTTGCGCATTCAATTACCAATAATAGAATCTTTTTACAAAGGCAAATCTGAGGGCCTTAATTTAATGGAGTGCAGATATTGCTTGCCAGAGAACAAATGAAAATGCAAAATTCTGTGACAGCTATTTAAATGTTACTTTTGAAGTATTTTCATTTTAAAAAGCTACCTTGACCTTGCAGTTTGAAAGAAAAAATCAGGATATTTGGGGAACATCATTTTGACTCCCACTGTATGTCCTTGTGAAAGAGATCGAAAAATGTTTCTTTTCTTTTACTTTCAAGGCATTTATTTTTCAATCTTTACAAAAATTTCCATGTGAAATCCATTTTTCCAAAACCCGTAATCCTATCCAGCATTTAAATAAACAGAAACGACTTATACTATACATCAAGGGTCTTTGGGAAAAACACATTTGATGTTGAATAAACGACCAAGGAATGACTAAACCACCGAAATATTACTTTGTTTGACATATTGCAGAAAAATATACGTCATACACACATTAGCATAGTGTTTTGATAAACTGCAGTAAACTTTTTAAAAGCAAATTTACATACACCTGTAAACAAATAATATTGGCAAACGTTCATATCTTTGGAAAGGGCTGTGCCACGATATGTGATCTACCTCGACGATTACTTTGATGTTGAAAAAACGGATAAGCTTGATGTAGAAATAAACAAACTCTTCCATTAAATGTACAATGTAAGAATAAAATTATATAAAAAAATATTCAATCATTTTTTTCTCTAAATTTGGACCTATTTTATCAAAAAATCGGCAAAAAATGAACATTTTTCCCTTTGGTGGAATTTCGGCCCCGCGTACGGGCCACCTGTTAAGTTTTTATCTTGATAGAAGGCCTTCACCCCAAAACCCTATTGTTTTGTGCGGATATTTCAATCTGTTTGAGTGTGAGAGCGAAATACGTGATTTTGTAAGATATATTCGTCGACCAAATGGGCCACCTCTTCGCTCAGAACTCCAAACCAAACATTCTTTAGCTCAAACATTTTCAGGGCAAATGGGAAAAATGGTAGCTTCTTCTGATATCAAAGGTTTTGACCACTTCCGGTAGAATCTGAGATTCTGGGACTATGTTATTAGCGATCTAGGACCAATGGACCTGAATTCAATAAAGTGTACTTGGATAATATAAGCAAACAATCCATTAAGCAACTGGCACGGTGACTTCGGATTTTTGTTATTTTGTATATTGATATATTATTATTACAGTTGAGCAGGAAGTTTTTTTGGTCCGAACACATCTCTAGCACTGATATTAGCCTAAGCAATCTCTTAGGAAACCTTTGACTTCACGTATCACTCCGTACTAGCTGAGAGTTCACGACTTTATCTTGAATTTGTTCTAATTATAGAAAATGGTTTGCTTTGGTAAAGTGGTTTGTTAACAGCTTCTATACGTCAGGCGATTATATTTATAAATTATATGAGGGTAGGTATCGTTCTGAAAAGTGTTCTGAAGAGCAGAATGACGTCGCTGCATTTGAATATATACGGGTATCGACGTAACTTTTTGGGCCATGTTAGGAGAGTCCGTATCGTGGATACACGCGGCCCCGGATCAGCTGACTCAGTTGAATACAAATTCCTGACACCACCACAAGCCATTACTATAGTAGATTTCAAAATAAGTGAGACCTAATTAAACGTTTTAGGTCGGTCCATTCACCGTGAGAGGTAAGAGAAATTATTTTAACGGCCATAGGTAAAAAAGTTTGTGGTCATATACAGTATATACTATCATGTGCTTTTAAATAAAGTTGACCGAAAAACATATTTCACATTAATGGATGTTCCAAATCAAGTAGCAGGATGAAAACACCAGCATTATTTCCTTAAACGTTGTTATTTTGAAACATAAACTTACCTTGGACACTTCAAACTACCATTCGTTTTCACAGCATTTGGAGACATAATGTATTCTTATATCGACTCGATTCACACATAACATAACAAGTTTTTATTGTTATCAAAAAAGGACCAACTTGTATTAAGAGATTAGCGCAAAACGGATTGGGCATCCTTGCCAACAATGGCATACGTCTTAAATCCTTTAAACCGACATTTGTATAACTGAAACATCAGTTTCCAGTTAAGCCGATTCGTACAGGAACTTTTGTGCCATGGTACAATATGTTGTAAGAAACAAAAGGCCTAACCTCTGCATGGACGGAGAGTTAACCCCATATATATCATACCCGCCCAATTTGCATGGGGTCTCACGTAATTTGAAAATTACTATAATGACATCGTGGACACGATAAGAAGAAGACTGTAAACCTAAACCAAAAAAAAATAATTGAACTTCCAGCCACACTAGTTACGTAACACTGAGGGGAGGAAACGAAACTATACCGTACGTGTAATGTAAAATTTCAATTTCATTCATCAATTTAAAAATGTGATCCATGTACAACTTTACCTAAAAAACATTTTTTTTTTTTCCTTCCGATCCGGTAAGCAATAAAGAGAGAGACAGTTCTTAGAAACATGATAATGTATTAAACCATATCTGAAAGATATCGGGTTGTGGGTTGTGAAGAAGGTTGCCAATTTTGTTGGTTAATGACTCAACTTAACGTGCGGTCATGTGTAACACGGCCTGCCGGCAATTATGTTGAATAGATTTTTGTGTTTGCCCTCCAGATCATCCAAGTAAGCGGATAACACAATGCATGCACATGGTTCACCTGGAAATTGTCAGCTATTCTGCAGTCACAGGGTCACTCCTGGTTCTCTGCGTGTTGGGTGGTATGGAGGCAGGTCTGGGCATATAACCTAATCGTGAAATATTCGCCCTAGTGGTTCATGAGAAAAGAGTTCCAATCAAACATGGAAATATTTAGGTTATACACCACTAACGGGCTGCCGGAAGGATTCAAAAAAATCTTGGTGGACTACATTTATTGCATGGCATCTGGAAAAAGTGCTTAAAAGTCTAAAAGGCACTAGTTATATTAAGAAAGAAAAGTGATGAAAAATTCATGATTGACATGGTAGTAGACTGGTTAGTTTTTTTCAAACTAAGCGGCATTGGGACAGTGATTTTGAGCAATTTACTCCGCGCTTATCCATTCAAGCGATTTTTGCAAATTACTAGCTTTGGCGACTCTAGAGAATCTTGGGTTGCCGGTCTGACATCGGTCGAGTTTGGTGATTCGTAACTAAAAATTTGTCTAGTCATCATATGTTCAAATTATGGTTATTTGGTGATTTCAGCTTGTACTTTAGGGTGATGTTGTTGTATTTCCTCTGTGAGAGTTTTAAATGTGAAAGAAACATGCTCAAAGTTGCCATTTTCCCATAGACTACTGTGTATAAGTGAGTTAGTGGTGTGTAACCTTTAAAGATGTCACATCTGTGGTGTCACATTGGTAGTCCATGAATGAAATGACTCACGACTCATCTGACAGTTTTGAGAATATTGCTATTGAAATCTTTAACATAAAAAACATACACTTGGTCACCAAAATCCTAGGTGCTGTATAGCATGAGGTATAAAGGATTTTGCTTTTTATATGTTGATCATCTTGGAAAATAGTGACTTTTGAAAACTTCCATTACTTTTATATTCATCTGACAGTTTTGTAAATAATTTTATTGAACTCCTTGACCCTGAAAGACTTTAATTTGACACCACAATCATCTTCGTAGGCTATATAATACGAAATGTAAGGTTTGTGTCAATAAAATGTCAGCAATCTTGGAAAATGTCGGCACATGCAATATTTTGTAGTTTTGGGAATAGTTTTATTGAACTCCTTAACACCAAAATTGTCTTCGTAGGTGTTTTGGGTTTTAAGATGGCTTCCATTTTGGAAAATGGCGTCGTATGCAAATTGACACCACTTTTAATTTTGTCATCACCTGTTTTCATGAACTCCACATCACTACGGTCAATTTTAGCTACGATGACAAATGTTATTATTCCGGCCCCGGTACCACTCTCCTAAACTGGTTGGTGCTGCAGCACTACAGTGTGAGTCAAAATTATTGTTCCCCGATGAAACAAAAAATATTAAAAATATTTGTAATCTTTTTAGAATATTATTATATACTTTATATTAACAAATAATTACTTCTTAATCACCATGTCCAAAATCCCGAGATTCATGCATTTTATTTTCAAGTTATGGCCTCATTTTTAGAGGGCTCCCGAAATGCTGCGTGTACAAATTTAGTACAGTAAACCATAGAAAATGAGTAAACATGTTAACAGTGTAATTCACAAACCAGGATCCAGAAAAACGAGATAGACAGAGAACTTTCTTGTTTGTTGCATTTATTCACCAAGGTGAAGCACAAAATTATTAATATTTATCATGAAAGAAAAATGTTCCAAAAAAGTCTGACCTTTGACCTTTAGCTAACTAAGGTGTATCACTTAAAATGAAACCTGGTTTTGGTGTGTATTTTTCAATATCTTTTTTGTTTTGCCTTAGTTAATAGTTAAAACCGAGTTCATTCCAAACCTTGAAGAATTCTAAACAGTCAAAATATAATTGAACTTGTTGTTGCATTAATCCCAACTTAATAACTGGCCTGTGTTATACTCATTGGAGCATTTATTACCATTTATCCACCAGAGTGTGTAAAGCACACATTAGGTATCCCACTTGAAATTTGCGCTTCAATTACCAAATCAATAGAATCTTGTACAAAGGCAAATCTGAGGGCCTTTACTTAAATGAGTGCAGATATTGATTGCCAGAAACAAAATGAAAAATTCAAAATTCCTGTGAAAGCTATTTAAATGTACTTTTGAAGTATTTGCAATTTTAAAAGCTACCTTGCACAGTTTGAAAAGAAAAAATCAGGATATTTGGGGAACAATCATTTTGACTCACACTGTATGTCCTTGTGAAAGCGAGCGAAAAATGTTTCTTTTACTTTCAGCTTCCTATTTTTCATCTTTAAATTTCCATGTGAAATCATTTTTACCAAAACCGTAAATCCTATCCAGCATTTATAAACAGAAACGACTATACTATACATCAAGGGTTTTTGGGAAAACACATTTGATGTTGAATAAAACGACCAAGGAATGACTAAACCACCGAAATATTACTTTGTTTGACATATTGCAGAAAAATATACGTCATACACACATTAGCATAGTGTTTTGATAAACTGCAGTAAACTTTAAAAGCAAAATTTACATACACCTTGTAAACAATAATATTACAAACGTTCATATCTTTGGAAAGGGCTGTTCAACGGATATGTGATCTACCTCGACGATTACTTTGATGTTGAAAACGGATAGCTTGATGTAGAAATAAACAAACATATTCCATTAAATGTATTAAATGTAAATAAAATTATATGAAAAAAATAATTCAATCAATCAAAAACGATTAACAACCAGCTTTGTGCATGAGTAGTTTATTTACAAATCATATTTCACTTGACAGAAATGTATAGTTCTTTCCTTTAGGATGCCTAAGTATGTCAAGCCAATTTGTTGACTGATGGAATGCAGAAACCTCTGCTTCCTACTTCTATTGGAACGTAGTATGTAAACCATCCTCTGTTTTCACGTCCATCCACTAGATCTTGGTATTTGCACAATTTTTGGCATATGCATGGATAGGTTTCTCCTCCCATATGGACCGGCAGCTCTTGATGATCAATCTCTTTGTTTTTGGTAGAAAAGATGGTGATACCGTGGTCTCTTAGCTGTCTTAGTGATTTCTGGAGGGACCACTAGTTGTTTGTGTTCCTTATCCATCAGGAATATCGAGTCATTGGCCTTCTTCAGACTGTGTGGTTGGCTCTGCTTAGGCATGGTAAGACTGGATTTCTCTAGGTGTACCATCAGCTCTGCGAAAGTTATTGTAGAGATTGAGTTCAGATTCTCAGGTATTATGGTTTTTTTTTAGGGTGGGGCTGATTTGCCTCTACGACTACGGTGCCAGAACTGTAGAGATTGTTTTCATTGTTTGGTCATGGCGCCAGTCGTATCTTCCGCTTTGTAATGAGTATATCTACAACCATTGGGATATGGAACCGTGTACAATGACGATGATCACATAATCGGCAGAGTCCTAGATTGGTTTTGCCCCACAGCTTCAGATTGGCAGGGGATGGAAGATGATCATGAATTGCGTTGATGTGGAAAGACAGCAGCTCTGCATCTGGCGTCCAGACATACAAAAGTTTCTTCCAGGATGTATCGACCTGCATGACAGACTCCCAATTCAACCACTGCCCTTGTTTCGCACATCCGTTAAGGTATACCAACATGTCTTCCTCATCTACATCTTTTATTAGTCCGGTGAGGCACTTCCTTTGTTCTTGATGGCTCATGTCTTTGATCAGCTTTTGGTTCTTTTTGTACCCCAAGACCGGCTCTGTCCGTCTGACCTCTAGCCATTTCATTCAGAATTAGATAGCGTTTTTTCTGTTCTAATTCTTTTATACCATTCCATCTGACTTTCGTCTTTTTACTTTCCATGCATTTTCTGTAGAGTGCCTGTGTACTTCCATATTTAGAGTACTTGTTTAGATGGTACTTAGTTACTTGCATACATTTGACTGATTTGGTTAGCCTTTTCAGTTGCAGGCCATAGTGTTTCCTGCTCCTGTACAGAGCGTTGGTGGTGGTGCATCTGCTTATACCTGCCCATTGCTTCAGGTATTTGGTGCAAGTAGCTTCCAGACTTTCGACGTAGGAAATTGGGAAGTTATAGATGGTGAACTCCCACGTCAGTTTGGCTACAATAGCATAATTGTATATCCATAGCTTGATAATCCCACTCAGTTGACTTGAATTGGTTGTTTAAAAAAAAAAAAAAAAAAAATCGACCTGCATGACAGACTCCCAATTCAACCACTGCCCTTGTTTCGCACATCCGTTAAGGTATACCAACATGTCTTCCTCATCTACATCTTTTATTAGTCCGGTGAGGCACTTCCTTTGTTCTTGATGGCTCATGTCTTTGATCAGCTTTTGGTTCTTTTTGTACCCCAAGACCGGCTCTGTCCGTCTGACCTCTAGCCATTTCATTCAGAATTAGATCGCGTTCTTTCTGTTCTAATTCTGTAGAGTGCCTGTGTACTTCCATATTTAGAGTACTTGTTTAGATGGTACTTAGTTACTTGCATACATTTGACTGATGTGGTTAGCCTTTTCAGTTGCAGGCCATAATGTTTCCTGCTCCTGTACAGAGCGTTGGTGGTGGTGCATCTGCTTATGCCTGCCCATTGCTTCAGGTATTTGGTGCAAGTAGCTTCCAGACTTTCGACGTAGGAAATTGGGAAGTTATAGATGGTGAACTCCCACGTCAGTTTGGCTACAATAGCATAATTGTATATCCATAGCTTGATAAGCCCACTCAGTTGACTTGAATTGGTTGTTTGAAGCATTTCTGTCAGCTTTGTGGTTACCATGTCTCTGATGATAATTGTCCTCCAGGTCGTAATAGATCAGCTTCCTGAGGAACCGCATGGGTTGGCTGTGGATATAAGCAATCTGCTGTCCGTCTATTTCTAGGCCGGGATCGTATGCTACATATTGCATTTTGTGTCCTTGGCATGAGACTTGCATTTGCTTGGTTTGGCTTTCATGGTCCGTGTCCACGTAAGTTGTTCACTGTATTTACAAGTTCTTGGTATCCTTCTTTGCTCCTAGCTACGAGGGTCAGGTCATCTGCGTATGCTTTGGCAGATGATAGATCCACTCATGCAATAATGTGATTTAAGTTTGGTTGGTTTGGCGAAATTGTATCATCTTGAAAATGACTATTGGATGCCCTTGTTTTATGTGTATTTTGCATTCTGAACTCTTCGTGATCAGAAAAGTTGTTATAATCAGTGTAGTAGTTTAAATGAAAAGTGGGATTTGTATTTTAAAAAGTCATAGAAACAAGTTTTGATGCAGCTGTAACTAAGTAATATGACTTGAAATAGCACGATCTTGATGAGATAGATCCATACTCGCCAAACCTATTCTGATTTCGAATTATACACATCCAAGACGAATTCTAACACGTGCACTGCACATAATAGGGCTTCAATTATCCGTATGGACTTATTAATGTACAACTTCATATTTTGATTGTTAACATTCTTCATTTTCCATGATATTTTAAACCGAAATGTCATAACTTTCAATTTACTGGGGTGATTTTTACCATCCACGTACCAACCTATTCCATTTTGCAGCCTAATCTTTCGCGCATGCTGAAAGTGATTTAGGGTATCTCCTAGCTGGAATTTCCCCAGACCAAAGTAAATGGTACATCTATTGGCGAAGGCAAAATGCGGTGCACCCTCGAGTAATGTTCTACAGTGTTTATCTGTGTGACCTGTAGAGGACACCAGATTGGGGTGTCGTCATCCTACAGCGATCAGAGGATGTAGATGCTTCAATACGACTAATACTCTTCGGCATAAACTAATGCACATGTCATGAAGAGCTCATCTCCAAGGAACTCCTATCTGGATGTGTCTATTCTATTGTAGGTAGTTCTGGTATTAAAGTGTACATTGGAAAAACTAGTAGAACAAGCCTGCGCCAAACACGCTGCATGATATTGATATAGGGATTGCACTGAGATTTTGGACGTGAACTCCAAAGGGTTGGTACATTTACTGCACCCACTTTGCCTGCTCCCAATCGAATTCAGCAGCCTTGACGGAATAAAGTGCAAGTGATACTGTACTTTATTCCGTCAAGGCTGCTGAATTCAACTGGGAGCAGACAAAGTGGGTGCAGTAAATGTACCAACCCAACTCCAAATGGACCAAGAAGAAGCGCGTACATCAATCCTAATTACTAACAATTTCAACAGGGACAAAAGGGTGGAATCCCCCCCCCCATGGAACAGATTGTCCAAAGGATGGCTCCTAACCGCTGACCAATTTGACCAATTAGTGACTTATTATTATTATTACTAACCTGTCCATCGCTTTCATGACAGATCTTCCCTATAGAATATAAAGGGAAGCATCCAGTCTAATCAATATCCCTAGCGAGTATCAAAAGCTAAGCCATTCGATGTGGATTTCTATTTTCATTATTTATACGTGCACGTGCTTGTATTCCGTGCTTGTATTAGAGGGCCAGGTGACCGAGAGGTCTAAGGCACTGAACCGTCAGCATGGTATAAGCTCGATCGATAATTGCATTTGTGAAATATGGATTTCTCCTCGTTCCCACCCATTGCGTAGAATGTGAAGGTGTATGCAATGGGTGCCCAGCGCCTCATGGTTCGGAGAGTCATGTAAAGCTTTTGGTCCCGTGTATCAGAGTAGTCCATCCTGAGCACGTACAAAGTTGTAGACCTCATCGTAAAGAGTAGGGGATCATCCCGGGTCTGGTATCTGCACTCATCACTCCAGGTACCAGAGTCCCGAACCGCACTAGGCTAGCGTGGAAGGGTAGGCCTTAATCCAGGAAGGAAACATGTTGAGGCTTCATCCTGCAATGGACTGACATTGCTGCTGCTGATGGTGATGTATTCCATGCCAAGCTAATACCTATGCTAAGCTCCTATAAGCTATGGAATAGTTTATAGTCTGTGTATTATCTGGCTTTAATCAATGAAACAAAATGACTTGTAAGCAATATGGCATAGGTACTAGCTTAGCATGCGACACCTATATTTCGGAACTCTTTCTAACGTTATGATCTATGTTCTTTAATTACAGAAATGGGATTTAAGTCTGGCAATTCAAGCTACTGTGGAGGCTTCGTGTGACAAGGTCGAGAGGTATCTATACTCAAGTAGTTACGAATCTATGCCTTCGTTCACATCGGATTCTCAAGATGATAACTGGAATGCCTATTATTATATGTCTGATGAACCTCGACTTGGCAAAAATATTGGTTATACTTCAAAAAGGAACATTAAACATATCATTCAGAGTTGGTTTAAACAACAAAGAAATTACAATCACAGGCTTCGGACATGCAAACCGGACAAAAACTGTGAAAATTTTGTGCAAGTAAGTACCTAAATATTTCCCTAGCATTATATCTTATAATATAGAAGCTATGGAACCCTTCCCATCATACACATGGCCAATTACACTGGAGCTGCCAAAGTAAAGAACCTTCTATAAGAAATGTGTGTAAACAAAATGTAAGATGACCTAAATAAAAGACAGACCAATGGTTTATATGCGAAGCATAAATATGTTATAAAGAATGTGATGAAAAACACCGAATCGAATGGATTTGGTGTTTTTTTTTTCTGATAGGCTACAATGCAGTGCAGTAGAAGTATGAACGGACCCTAACGGTCCAATTAACATTAGCACATTACGACGTGTTCTTCAAATTGGGTTACCTGGACCACAACACAAGCACGAAAAAGACGTTGTTTAGGTGCAATTCACGAGGAACTACGATTTGTTGACACCAATATTATTAAAAAATAAAAAAACAAATTATCATCGGGTGTGACAATTTCAAAAGTTGCACATTTAAGAGAAAACTGTACAAAATCTCTGAATAAACCGTTACAAATCACGCCGGTAATTCGATGATGTCATATGCAATAAAAAAAGCCACTAATCGGCTTCAGCCAATCACGAGCCTTGTATTCATAACAAGTACCCAAACGATTCGACCCAAACGCATTCGGCCAAGCCAATTCGGCCCACAAGATCAAAAGACGATTCGACCCTCGGGACAATTCAACCTCTTTTGGATGCTTCTTCCTTTCTGTTATTATTAGAATAAATTTATAGTTATACTCACCTATAATATCAATAAAAGGAAATGAGTAGGATAAAATAGGGTACGCTAGACGCTGGGGAGTGGGACACCAGCTACATGATTGCCCCCAATCAAGAACAAAATCTGGCAACATGATACTGCGCGTCAAACAAAATCTACGTAAATTGGCCTACATTCTGCTTTACTTTCAAACTCAAAAATGGATTTATTTCGTTTGAGACTGCTTATAATTTCAAAGGTCAACGCTGACCGCAAATTAGTACAAAAAATCTTAATTTAGCGCAACGTGTCAATTGCCCCCAGACAGAAGAACTCAAACTCACAACAGTTTTCAGATCAGTGCAATTTGATTAGTGTGTGGATTTATTCCAACAAAGCCAACTGTTCACAATTTTTTGTTGTCAATTAAAGCGCTTCAACTTAAAGATACAATATTGGTATATGAAATCAAATAAACTTAAGGAAAAAAAAAAAAAAAAAAAAGATGAACCTCGACTTGGCAAAAATATTGGTTATACTTCAAAAAGGAACATTAAACATATCATTCAGAGTTGGTTTAAACAACAAAGAAATTACAATCACAGGCTTCGGACATGCAAACCGGACAAAAACTGTGAAAATTTTGTGCAAGTAAGTACCTAAATATTTCCCTAGCATTATATCTTATAATATAGAAGCTATGGAACCCTTCCCATCATACACATGGCCAATTACACTGGAGCTGCCAAAGTAAAGAACCTTCTATAAGAAATGTGTGTAAACAAAATGTAAGATGACCTAAATAAAAGACAGACCAATGGTTTATATGCGAAGCATAAATATGTTATAAAGAATGTGATGAAAAACACCGAATCGAATGGATTTGGTGTTTTTTTTTTCTGATAGGCTGCAATGCAGTGCAGTAGAAGTATGAACGGACCCTAACGGTCCAATTAACATTAGCACATTACGACGTGTTCTTCAAATTGGGTTACCGCTGTCAGACAGAGATTTCCCGATGAGGGTGCCCTCATTTTCAAACTTTTGTATTGCTTTGGTAACGATTGGGTGGCAACCCCGACCACCACCACCACCGCATCGAATTTGGCGGCATACCCTAGCCCTGGTGAAGTTCAGGCCAGAGGAAATCTTTCTGGGAACTAGATCATCTTGTTAAAAATTTTCTGTGAAAATTTTGATCATACAGGCACTCCTAACGAGGGCATACCACAAGGTCCTTAGTTACACTGCTCTTACTCTTTATTTTTGTTTAAATCCATGTAATCTTAGGGATTTTTTTTAAACATGTTAAGGTTGTGATTTTTTTTCTTTAAGAAGATATTCCTCACATTTCCCAGAGGTTTGACCAAAATTTTCTGATTCAACACCCTTGAAACTATCATCTTCAAACCTTCTTCCCCAAACTTCCAGAATAGGATTCTGATTTATAACCCTACTTTAACACCAATTGCACCAGACGACAGTTTTTCCTTGAAATATGCTAACTTGGTTCAAATGCCGATCTCTCTCTTTTGGTTGTTGTTTTCCTCCAGGTTCTTAAGGATTTTAATGTCTAATGTAATTAATATTAAATTATTTCCATAGTTAGCTTGGGCAGAGGCAGATCGTGTAGGATGCAGTTTCAACCCAAGTTGTACATATCAGGGAGAAAGCATCAAGTTTCTTGTGTGCCTTTATAACGTAGCGTAAGTTCTTTTTAATTCTAAATACTTCTTTAAGGGTACAGATCACTTTATAGTTCAGAAAAGTTAAAAGTCACCATTCATGTGCAACAGCATTCGTGTTAATTTTAAGTGTATATGTCAATATATTGCTAATTAGCATATTACGTTTACTTAAAAATAGAAAGAACTTTGTTTCACTCTAACTTGAAAATGTAATGAGTGCAAAATCGTATCTGCGTTTATTCCGTATCTAGCTGATTTGGTTTAATAGAGGTAACTCACATACAGTAATCTATGGAAAAACTGACAACTTTGCACATGCTTCCTTGACATTTACATTTGCATCACTCCATTTTCAGACATTTTAAAGGAGTTTTTTCCCCTATGTCATGCAAGAAATTAAAATAGTGCACCCGAGATTTTTAGTTGTATAGTAAAGTATTCATAATGTATGCATAATGTAATCCAGTGCACAAATTAATTTCATAAGCATTTACTGTTTAACGAAACACAACGATACCGGCGCTGCGAAAACATGAAAATATAAAATGACTTTCTTACACTTCCATATTTATATTGCAGGTCTGATGTAGAATTGGAACCCTATAGAATTGGTAAAGCTTGTTCAAAATGTGATTCGTCTGCTGGGTTCTGTGAAGACGGCCTTTGTGGTGAGTAGTTCTCGTTAATCATAATAATAATAATAATAATTATTTATTAAGCGCACATATCCACCTACAAGGTGCTCAAGGCCCCGATATAAACAGATAAAATACATACATAACGACTAAGCAAATAATAAATGGAATACACATGTGGCACAATTCAATACCAAAATCAATCAACATACATATTACCTCAGAAAAACATGTACTAATTATTACTTTAAAAATAATGTTTCTTAACAATGAACTTATTAAATTACAATATCAAAGCAAACACTGATTGAACGCAATATAATCATCTTACACAATTTAGGAGAATAATACAATACATAAATATACATTCAAAGATGCTTAAAAGCCTCATTAAAAAGATGTGTTTTTAGATTTTTCTTAAATTGTTCAAGGGTATTAGACGTTTTAATATGAAGAGGACGATTGTTCCAAATATGAGGTGCTGCACAAGAAAAAGACCTATCGCCCCAAGAATGATATGACCGAGGTTCAACCAAATTCATTTTATTAGCAGAACGTAAAAAACGAGGAGGTTGTAAATTTGTTATAAATCATCAATGTAGGGAGGAGCCATGCCATTGATAGATTTAAAAACAAAAAGCATAATCTTGTATATAATTCTATAGTTTCATGGAAGCCAGTGCAATCCCAAAGAATTGGAGAAATATGATTATGTTTTCTAGACAATGATATAACCCTGGCAGCAGAATTTTGAACCCGCTGAAGACGATTTATTTGAACTTGAGGGAGACCAACCAAGAGTGAATAACCCCATATCCAAACGAGAAGTGACAACTGAGTGAATGATTTGCTCAGCTGATTGGGAATTTAAATATTTCCTAATTTTACCAATGTTGCGAATGTGATAAGTTGTGGAGCGAACACTGTTGGAAACATGAGGGATGAGCGACATTGATGAATCAAAAATAGAACCAAGATTGCGAGCCTTGTTGACAGGAGTAATTTGGGAATCACCAATATTCACATGAGGAACAGACAATTTTGAGAGTTGTTGTGGAAAACCTATTAACAGAAATTCAGTTTTACAAGTTTCAATACGTCTAATACCCTGATCTGCAGCATGTTGAGACGGTTTAAAAGAAAAATATAATTGTGTATCATCAGCATACACATGGTAGCCAAGGTTGTATTTTACAATGATGTCGTGGACAGGGTATGTATAAATTATAAACCACAATGGCACAAGGACTGAACCCTGTGGTACAGAAAAATCATCACTAACAGGGTGATTAAAACATTATATACGAACCTAATGAAATCTGTCCCTGAGATACGGACTGCCACCATTGTAAGATTCACTACCATGGATCACCACTATTCATGAAGTCTCTTGAGCAAGATATTGTGATCAACTGTGTCAAAAGCCGCGCTAAGATCTAAAGAATTAAGACAGTAACACAGCCCTCATCCATAGCGCACAAGATGTCATTTTGAACACGTATAATATATTATATATAATAATATAATGTTTAGTATGATAAACCATTTTAATACTAACATTATTATAAACGTCATTGTTGCTACAATCTAACAAATCGTTTACAAATTTATTGTGTATCTTTCAATGTCAACAGTTTCAACTTGTTACGGAAGTACGGCTAAATTTTGCGGTAAGTAATTCGGTCTATTATAAATATCTCTGTTTGGCAATTGTCATTGTCATGCGGATTAAGACTATACTCTACTGTGAAAACACGAAGACAATGAACCGGCGTCAGCCGGCGAATCGTCTTAATAATTTGTACAATCCTGGGGTAACATTTTCAGAATGCTCCGATTCTTTTAAAAATGGTCCCAAAGTCTTCATAATAGTCCCAAAGACCAGGGATTTAATAATTGCACTCGTTTCACCATAATTGGAGGTCAAAATGTAACAATGGTTTGTATATCCTATGGGGTCATTAATGCTAACTATCTAACTTGCATACTAAAAAGTAAAATACAAAAAAAAAAAAAAAAAAAAAAAAAAAAAAAAAAAAAAAAAAAAAAAAAAAGATATTGTGATCAACTGTGTCAAAAGCCGCGCTAAGATCTAAAGAATTAAGACAGTAACACAGCCCTCATCCATAGCGCACAAGATGTCATTTTGAACACGTATAATATATTATATATAATAATATTGTTAGTGCCAAGTCCCCCCTCCCCCTCTCTTGTCTTGTGCTATGAGCCGTCATCCCATTACGTGATGCATTGCGCCTTGAATGTCTAGTTCGATCACTTATCAATGCATCCATCGCTTTTGCAAGATGGCCAGATTTCAGTGATATGCCGGAGATCACACGAGTTTTTTAACCTTCGTTTTGATGACTCAGAATATGATTAAAGAGACAAAGAATCGTATATGGTATCAAGAAGAAGCGTTTATTATCGTCTACGAGTCCCGGTAATTGCTGAGTAGTTTTTAGATAGGTTTAGAACACTAGAAGTTCATCGTCAATAACGATAATAGATTCGCATGAGAAACCTATTGAATTTCATAGAGAAGTTCTACAAATATAATGTTTAGTATGATAAACCATTTTAATACTAACATTATTATAAACGTCATTGTTGCTACAATCTAACAAATCGTTTACAAATTTATTGTGTATCTTTCAATGTCAACAGTTTCAACTTGTTACGGAAGTACGGCTAAATTTTGCGGTAAGTAATTCGGTCTATTATAAATATCTCTGTTTGGCAATTGTCATTGTCATGCGGATTAAGACTATACTCTACTGTGAAAACACGAAGACAATGAACCGGCGTCAGCCGGCGAATCGTCTTAATAATTGTACAATCAGCGGGGTAACATTTTCGAATGTCGATTTATTTTAAAAAAATGGTCCCAAGTCTTCATAATAGTCCCAAAGACCAGGATTTAATAATTGCACTCGTTTCACCATAATTTGGGGTCCAATGTAACAATGGTTTGTATATCCTATGGGCGTCCTAATGTAACTATCTAACTTGACATACTAAAAAGTAAATACAGAACAAATATGCGTTTTCTGTTATACAAATATTGACTGTCATGAGGGAGAAATGGTGCAAAATAACTCTCCGAGGTGACTGGAGGACGTGAGCATTAATATTTTCACGAGGACCGAAGGGTCGAGGGAAAATAGCTGGCCACGTTCTCCAGTCACCGAGGGGAAGGTATTTTGAACCATTTTCACGCTATAGAGCAGTCAATATTTGTTTATTAACATATAAAAATATTTCGTCATTGAAAAAATTGCCAGTTCGTCGAGATCAGCTGCCACTGCACTTAAGCTATCAAGATACCATGCAGGGAAAAAAGTTCCCATAAAAAATGCATAAGTCCCCGTGATGGGGGAAATAGTGACCTCTTTATGGGAACTTTTCCCTCTGTGAATTTTGGGGAAACTAGTCTCAAATATTTTATGTCACATGGTATAGTATCAACAATCAAAATAACAGAATATTTTTTATGGTTATATAATATAGGCTATATCAGACAAACAATTAAAGGACTAGATTCGTCAATCGGGCACTCTGAAGTACCCCGGATGACCTGAAACCATTATGAACCTATAATCCTGAAACTAATGACCGTAGATATGCCAAATTATCGAAAACATAAAAAAAGATTTATGTCATTTGATTGGTGTCTACTTTTCATGTGAATAAAATATTTGAAGACTAGTTCCCCAAAATTTCACCGGAGGGAAAAAAGTCCCATAATAAAGCTACTATTTCCCCCATCAGGGGGAAATAGTTATTTTTATGGAACTTTTTTCCTGCATTGGTTTATCCTTGGACTAGGCTTGAGCTGCGGTGGCAGATGATCTCGACACGATAGGAAGTTTTCAAATGACAGAAATATTTTTATATATGTTATATAAAACAAATATTGACTGCTCGATTTCGTGAAATGGGCAAAATACCTCCCCTCGGATGGGAGACCGTGAGCCTAATATTTTCCTCGACCTCGGTCTCGGGAAATAGTAGGCGCACGGTCTCCAGTCACATCGGGTAGTTAATTTGGCACATTTCCCTCATGAGCACGTCAATATTTGTATACTCTACCTTTTTTAAGTTGGTGTAGGATTCAAAACAATTAGACCTGTTTTACCTTTGACCAAGTACAAAATTTACCCCCTATTTTTTACATGTCCCGCATTGTCGATTTTCTATACTTTTGACACATTATTCTGTGATAAGTATGTATGATAACACAAAAATTGTTTCTGTTGCATTTTTTTAGGTAAAAAAGTTCTTGCACTATTCACACTTTTGACTGGCCCAGTGAATTATGCTCGCCAGTGTAAATATATATACCTTACTCCAATGAAAAAACCTTGTTCCTCTAGGTTTCACAGAAAATACATTGCATTTCGATTCTTGTGTCACAGCCAGACTCATGTGCTCTCAATTCCATGCAACTTTTTTTGTACTCCCAACTCAAAAGACGGCATCAGATTAAATAGCCTTTAGCTCATGTGGGAGGAAATAGTATAATCCTGGTAGTATTACTGCTCACAATAGGCTCTACATCACTTAATATTATCCAACAGAAATGCAATGTGATGACATCATGCTCGACCGACCGTTACTGCACATGTGTTTGTAAATTGCCATAATTTTTCGAAAGTATCTACCACACTTAGAATCATTACAAATATCGCATATTTCATAATAGAATAGTATAGATTCGTTTTTAAAAAGACGACCGGTGAATGCTAAATTTGAACTCTCTAAATGTAAACGAGTGAAAATGTCACTCCCCAAAAGAGTGAAACTGTTTTAAACCACTCCAAAATGAGTGGTTTGTACTTAAAAAGAGCGAATTCCCACTCAAAAAGATTGAACATCACTCCAAAAAGAGTGGATTTGCACTCGTTTTCATGTTGTCCTTCGTTTCACTCCTCAAGTGTTGTCCTTCGTTTAACTCCTCAAAATACTCTTTATAAGTATACAAACCACTCATTTTGGAGTGGTTTAGAAGAGTTTCACTCTTTGGGGAGTGAAATTTTCAATCGTTTACATTTAGAGAGAAGCTCGTTCGCGTATCACGCTTAGCATGTAAATGATATGCAAGAGCTCATGTGATCTCTAATTACGAGGACGGTCAGTGTCAAACTCAATTTCCAGGAAATTGTTAAAAAAATACCTTACTTCACTTAAAATGTTCAAACAACCCAGCCCAACAAAATATTGTAAAGGCCGTTTGGATATGATGAACGCAAAACGATAACAACGCAAATACCGGAGGATTACCATCACATATATGATCTTTTTGATATTTACATGGGCTTGCGAATTGAACCGAATTTGACATCTTGGTATCGAAAAGCTGATTTAAAAATAATACTCATAAGAAAGCTTATGATGTGATAATTTTCAATCACTTAAATTCAAAACTGTCCTTGTTTAATATATTTAAATTGAAGAAAAGGGTACTCTGCTACTGACCGCATCAAAATGTTTGCAACACTATTAAATTGTTAACCCAAGGTTAACACACAAATGGTACATTTTTTTTTATTAAGAGCGATCTCATTTCCACAAATTTGATATTTTTGCGCAGTCCATGTTGTAATTGGCTGCAAGTACACGTGTGATGGTCATCATGGTAAATGATTTGTGATCATAAGGATTAGAATCGGGATCGCAGATTCTAATTCATCGGCCGATGGAAACTTCTTCCAATGTTAAATAACGCCATGAACTCATCATTGGCTTGTTCTGTTGGTTCACACCAATCAGCTATGCAACCACAATGCGTAAAGTTTCGTCGACAAAAACTTGGGTGCTCTTCAAAATTGCTATTATTGCTTTAAGGGAGATCCTGTACAACTGACTCCATTCAATTGGGAAACAATCTTTATGTCTTTCTGCTATAGCATGTGACCCAAAAGCCAGTTATTTTCGATAGTTAACCAAAATAAAGTTCAAATCTTTTTTTATTACAGAATGTAGAAAAAGTTTGCATCGTGGTATTGGTAGAGTAACGCGTCATAATGAACTTGCGCTTGTCATTGTCTATACGGATGGGACGACCTTGCGAAGGTAAAATTCTGTTCTTTTTCACAGCGTGTGTGTGTGTTTGTGGGTGTGTAGTGGTGTGGTTGTGTGTGATTGTGTGTGTGTGTGTGTGTTGTGTTGTGTCGTGGAGTTCTTGTAGCATGGTACCCAGAGTCGCAATCTTTTCTAACCGCTTTGTTTTTTAAATCGTTAATTTGCGGGGTTTTATTCAAAAAAAATAAGCTTGTATTATCTGAATAAACTTGTATTAGATTTTATAAATGCAAAATGCACATTCTGCGGTTAGGTTATTTATTCTATGGTTCCTAATGTTGGTCGCTCTTCTCAACACTTAGGCAAGGTATAAGTATAGATAGTGATACGCTAGAAGTCTGAATTAAATGTCGAGTTTGTAAACCACTGCGAGTTGTAAAACGCCCCCCCCCCACAACCCAAGCAAAGTCTGATCGTTGTTAGGGATATATGGATTTTACCACAAACCACTGAAAATGGTTTCTTGTACTAAACTGAACACAGTGTCATTTGTTGTACACGAAGGAAAAACGCCGATACGTTTTTTTTTTTTTACATTGAAAACAATATTTGCCCTCGTACGTCTGACTTTCTTTTCCGCAGAACCAGTCATATGACGATCTCACGTTCAATGTGGGTAAAACTTCCTTACACATTGCACTGTCATCGTCTTCTTTGGAGCGCTCACACGTTCATTGGAATCCCTGGCATACAATCTCGGCCTTACTGCTGGTAACTTTAGTTATTTCTTAGTAGCATTCTTGGTCTAAATACTATCCACTACACTGATACTTACAGCAGTCCATAAGCTGCCATCATCATATTTTCCGTTCGTTGCACCCAATTAGTGATTAATTTTCCCATTATATCACCTTGAAGAGGATAGCCCTCTGACTAGGATTAGGTATGTTTCCGCCCCGAAAAGCTGCACGTTAGCGTGTCCTGCCCATTTCAAATGGCCGCCATTGTTTTATGTAAAACCGCCATTATAATTTCATTACAGATAGAAATCCACCACTACACGAAACCGAGTTTTTAACTGCCTGAAGGGGCCTTAAATATCCAGGCGTCCAAGATGACCGCCGCAAGGAGGCATATTTTGCTAAATGAACTTAAAATGGCACATTGTTGAAATAAGAACCTGGGTGTTATTTTGGGAGCTTCAAAAAGAACTTATGGCATTTATATTTTACGTACGTACAGGCTTGTTTTTAAAGATGGCAGTGATTATATTCGTTCTAGGGTACGTAAATTAGGAAGAACAGCAACTTTTCGACGTTATTAAACAACACTTTCTAATAATGACCATAAATCATTTCCAAGATGTAAAAAATGTAAAAGTGGGTTATTACTTGTCCTAGGGAGTGCCGTTACTATAGCTGGTTACTACTTGGGCTATATAACGTAGTTTAAAGAGACACTGCCACATTTGAAAAATAGTGCGCCCTCAAGATTTTTCGAAATCGATATTTTTGCATGGTTGTAAAGCTTTTATATACAAAAGCCCTCACCCGAAATGATTAAGACCAAATCAGCTTCCTTATGGGTAAACGGAACGGTTTTGTAATTTAACGTCGCCGGCGACGCGAAATTCAGCAGACGACGAACATGGCGTTTAACACAAAACACGCACGCCGTATGCATTTTCCCACGCTAATGTACACTGTTTGACGTTCCTATAACTTTTGTTTTTTTATCTGATTACGAGTCAAAGATATTCTTGTATATCACATTTTTTGATAAGTTATGGAAACTTGAAAGTTGCCTACAAATTACTGGATTCTTTATCCAATATCTCATAATCAATTTCCCGATCTGTTTGGGGTATGTTCTTTTTTATTGTGTAAAGTATTGTCTCCGTTCTTCCATGCCTATATACAATCATTTTAGAGCAAATTTAAGAAATTTCATATTTTGTTAAAATTTGCCAGTGCCGCTTTAAACTGACTCTATAATAGCTCTTAGGAAGACAACAGCTCTCATAAACCTTATACAATAAAATCATAATAAATGGGTGTGGACTGTATTTAAGGACTACTCGGTGACGTCATAGGTGTTTCCCACTCTCTTAATTACTTAGACTTTTGTAAGTCTAACGAGATGCGGACTTAGTGACAAAACCTTTTTTGGGACTTAAACAATTTAAATCCGTGAAAAGGCTACTTAAAATAAGTCCTATTGCAACTGAAATTAACCGGTAAATGAGTAAAAATTACAACGGTTATTAAATCATATAAAGATTTATATTGAATCTAAAGTGAATTGTTTTTAAATCCCAACAGGTTTTGTCACTAATTCCAGTCAACTTAGACTTAAAAATAAATCTAAGGAATTAGAAAGAAGTAAAATAAACCAAATATGCTTATGAAGAAGTGAAAAAATTGTCTATATGTAGAAGTAAAATTTAAATATGGTGACCTAAGATTCTTTCGAGCACATCAAGTGCTATCTTTGTTTCTGACTTGTACCACAGGCTCTTTCTCGGTCTCTACTGCCTAGATCAGCTTCCTTCCCAGCGTCAACTAGTGTTGAGTGGTCTGCAATTATCCAGAAGTACCACAGAAAATTGCGGAAAAATGTTATCAGTAGTTTTCGTTATGGTTCTTATTATGTATGTGCTCTCAAAATATTACTCGCATTCTTACCCCCCCCCCCCAATCTATTTGCCAATTTTAATACATTTAACTAAACATGCCTCCTACCGGCGGCCATCTTGGACACTTAACTGTTTAAGCCCTCTTCAGTAAGGGGACGTGTGTTTATCAATAAAATTGAAATACAATGGCAGTTTTACATAAAACAATGGTGGCCATTTTGAAATAGGCAGTACGCGCTAATGTGCAAATTTTCCAGTATTCAAATTTCCTTCCAAAACAATTTACATTCATATAAAAGAATTAAGTCACGCATGTGGGTTTTACAATCTCGCCGTGGGTTTTACAAACTCGTCGTGTGTTTTTCAAACTCCTCGTGTTTTTTTACAAACTCGACGTTTAATATCCGATCTGGTGTGCCATAGATTCCTGATTTAAATCACTCGCTATAAAGGATGAGTAGAGATGCATTTAGTAAAATAACTTAAACTGTCTGTGTGAAGGTTGGGTCTTATCTTTCTCTGCTTCTCTCGGTGTCCAATGTCTTGTGCAATTTCTTACTAAAAGAAAATTCTATTTTAGACTATTCAGTCAGATTCTATGCTTAGGTTTTTTCTGCTTCCTTGTTTTTGATATATTTTATGTAGATAATACAGATGCACATTGTAGAGTGTAACATTTCACTTTCGAGTATTCGTGTTCATGCTCGAGTCCTGGACAATTGTTATTTATAATTATTATAATCGAAAGAAATATATTGCAACATACAAACTCTATCAAAATTATTAAGACCGGAATGCGCATGGGCGGAAATCACTTGGGGTGATAAGGGGATATACACTCACTACATTTTGGCATGGGGGATGGTCCATGTAATCACAGCCCCATTTTTCATAATTTCATATGAAAAAATGTGCAATCCCTATTCAAAATAAATATCAACATTATTTGTAGTGTCTTCATTTTTCCTCTAATGTTAACTTTATAAATCCGTAGCTACATAATAAAAATGATATCAATATAACTTTATGTTATATCACTTCTTAAGCACTTGTTTTTGCTTTATATCTCAACAGAGGAATGCAAAAACCCAGGGTATTTTACAGAGTCATATGATATATGTGAGGAATGGAATACAGAAGAAGACTGCAAAGGAGATAGAACATGGCAAAAGGAATTGTGCCCAGCAAATTGTCATTATGGCTGTAAGAAATACAGTACGTAATCATAATTACATACTGCCTAAAAATCAGCAATCAGCAAATGCCTTTTTATTAACAATTTTTTTAACAATTTAAAGGCGCTATCAGTGATTTGGCAATAACATAAAAAAAAATTAATTAGAATTACCTTTAAAGTGAAAGATAAGTCAAGGAAAAGGCCACGATAGAAGCATCCGTATCATGGATACACGCGGCCCCGGATCAGGTTACTCTGTTGAATAAATCCTGACCATTACCAATGACTTGTGGATACGCTAAGAAGAAGTAGGAGTACTATACAAAACAATATGAAGTCCATTTAATTGCAGCTTAAATTATTCGTACGGACAACAACGGAGGAATTATGTCGATCAACATTTGATTTTGAAAGCCTGTATTGTGTTTTTAGAATTTGATGTTTTATATCTGTGTTGTTTAATCACAAATATACATGTACTGTGTATATAATACAAGTAAAAGTGGAGAATAATAAAGCAAGCTAAAATGACTTAAAACTCACCTCAAGATTTTTCAAAATCGATATTTTTGCATGGTGAAAAGCTTTTATATACAAAAGCCCTCACCCGAAATGATTAAGACCAAATCAGCTTCCTTATGGGTAAACAGAACGATTTTATAATTTGACGTCGCCGGCGACATTAAATTCAGCAGACGACGAAAATGGCTTTTAAAGCGGCACTGGCACATTTTCACAAAATATGAAATTTCTTCAATTTGCTCTCAAATGATAGTCTAGGCCATTGGAAGAACACACACTCCGTATGCATGTTTCTCACGCTATGCACACTGTTTGACCGGTCTATTACCTTTGTGGTTTTAATATCAGTGAGTACGAGTCAAAAACATTCATGTAATATACACATTTGTTAATTAAAGTTATGGAAAACTTAAAAGTTGGCCTACAAATTACCTGGATGTCTTTATCCTCATAACAATGTCCCTATCTGTTTTGGGGTATGTTATTTTTATGTGTAAAATATATCTCTGTTCTTCCAATGGCCTAGACTATCATTTGAGAGCAAATTGAAGAAATTTCATATTTTGTGAAAATGTGCCAGTGCCGCTTTAACTCAAAAATACACATAAACAAAGAAAACATCACAGAACTTCCCTCTCGTCCATTGCCGATGTATAGTTTCCTTTAAAAACTTTAAGTACACTGTTAAAAATTTCCGTAAATTAAGAAAAACAGATTTTCCGTAAATTTACGGAAAAATCTGTTTTAGAAAACAATAAAATAAAAAACAAAAAACATAAAAAATAGCTAAAATGTTAATTTTATTACGGAAATATTTCAAAAATTTCTGGCAGCAATATTTCCGGATTTTTTTTTTTGGCTCCGTAATTTTAAATTACGGAAAGTTCTGTTAAATACATATTTTTTTCCATAATATGGGACAAATTTCTGTAAAATTACTGTCAAAGTTCCGTTAATTGACAGAAATTTCTGGTAACATTTACCCTAAAATGACATGATAAGTACTGGCTGCCAGAAATTTCCGTAAATTTACGGACATTTTTTTAACATGTCCACTACTATTTTCTCCTCTTTTTAGCGTCATTGAGAAGAAATTGGCGATTTTTTTTTCAAATTCTTATTTAATATGAGCCATGAAAGGAATTGTCGTAAACCAGTAACAAGAACACGAAATCTGTAAACTGTCTGTAAAATATAGCATTTTGTTTTAAACACAGCAATTTTAAGCTATTTTAGAACCAGTTTTTAAAATCTATTCCAACTCATTTAACTTTGTCTTTTTCTACGTGTAATTACAGAGGCGAGATGAGATGAGAAGCCGTCACCTTTTTGTTACATCTATTGTATTGCCGATACTTCAGCCTTAAAAGAGCAAAATGTATTTTCTTACAAAATCGAGGGAAGTTTCCTGAACATGGTAAAGTTGAACCTATTCCACCCCTTACAAAGGGTTCTTTCATGTACCGACACCATTGTTTAAAAGAGATATCTTGCTTTCGGATGATGAGAAATCGGATAATATAATGGTGAGTAGGCGGGTAAATGTATATTAACCTGTTTTCACAACGTAAAGAATGTGATACGAAGAATACCCAGAATAAATGAAGCGTATGGAGAGGCGATGGCATGGAAAGGAGATCTTTGAGTAGTAATTTCCATTCAGCAGATAAGAATCTGTGAACGAACGCACATACTCCTGGCCAAAGATGTGTACTTCGCAACAACCATAACTGTATACATCCGAAGTCCTTCGAAACTGGATCCAAAAGTTACTGCAACTTTGACTTCAAATGATATCATGATTGGAGAAGAGATTTCACTTTTTTTTTCGATAGTAGAGTCGAGAGTGTAAGATTTGTTCACGAGATTATGCAAATCAACATTTTAACCTTTTTGTGGATTTAAAGCAACAACGTTAAAGAAATTATTAGATGGGTAGATATCCTGACTGTAATAATATCGGTCATTGCAAATATGATTGTGTCATTTATTGTTACAGTGCTTTTCAGTATTTATTGATTGATTTTTGTTACAGAAAATGTAACACCCAAAGAAATGTGCCAAACAAGTAGTCCTGTATTTCTCTCACACATCGGTTTTAACAAGTTATATCCCGGGAAATTACCGATGGGGTTAGCAAAACGCTAGTAATAAGAAAAACAACCATAAACATGCCTGAAATGGGAAATAGCATAAACCAAATGTGTGTCACTACGGTAGCCACAGTTTCAACTATTTCCACTACCAATTAATGTAATAATTGTAGTAAAATAAATCACTTTTTGTGTGATATTCAATCATGCAGAAATTCCATACAATAAATGTATTTAATAATATTTTATATAAATATACAGAATGTATTAATGTATTATATGTAAATAATAAATCATATATCTTTAAAAAAATACTTGAATTTGTACTGTAGTAGATTTCGGAAATGTGCATAAACACCACTTCGGTCGAAGTTGAATTTTTGCATATTTGTTTTGGATATTGTTGTAAAAAAAGTCCCCTGTAGGTACTAAGCTGGAAACATATTTTTAAACGGGAAGATTTTTAAGAAAGAAAGTGGAGATTACCACTTTTTTATGTCTATGCACGGTACATAATATTCGATGTAGGCTTTGGGTTTGGGTTTAGCTTAACTTCAGCGGTAGGGTTAATGTAAGGGTACCAGTCATTAGGGTTTATGGTTGTTAGGGTTATAGTTAGGATTACGGTGTAAGGTTAGTTTTACCGTTGCGTTCCGTAACTTACTGTGCATAATCATACCCTAATTGCAAAACCTCTTGTCTTGAAACGGCACCTTTTAATGTTAAACAATTCATTAATTTAATAATATTTTTGTTGAGATAGTGCTACACACTGAATTAAGAACACAAACAAAATTGGGAAAAAAATACTGACTGAATTTTGAGTTAAAGCCTTGACCTTTATAGGGTAATGTCATTGGTGACACCCAATATAGAATGTGATATACCACCATAAAAATGGTTGCTATAACGATTGGAGGTTCCATGACCGTATTTGCAACAAGTTCAGGTCCAAAGGCTGATTTAAAATCAAGTTGAGGATTTAATGTCCATGGACAGTACGCTGTGTGTGTTTGATGTAGGTTTTAGGAACTAGGATAATCTTAAGAGTAACTTTAGTGGTAGCGTTAATATTTAGGGACCGCGGATTAGGGTTTAACGTGGTAGTTATGGGTAGTGTTAGGATTACGTTGTATAAGGTTAGGTTAATTATAAACGTACCGTCACTGTGCATATTCATAACCCGTTTACAAAATGCTTGTTTTGAAACGGTTCCTTTAAAATGTTTATACTTTCATGCATAATGTAATAATAACTTTAATATTTTATTAATCTTTCCCTGGAGATGGCCAACGCACGCAGTGTTGAAAAAAAAACATGCGTGCTTGGCCGGCCTCGAACCGACAACCTCCGTATCACTAGTGACAGCGCTCTTACCAATTAAGCTAACAAGCCAGGGATGGCAAATGAGCGATAGATATCATCTATAGCTGTTAAGTCCGAAAAGTTTAAGTCCGGCAAAGCACGCATGTTTTTTTTTTCAACACTTGCGTGCGTTAGTCATCTCCAGGGAAAGAATAATAACATATTCATCCTTATCTACCTGGAGAACTAAGTAGTTAAAATTGTAATAATAACTTATTGAGATAGTGCTACACTCGGAATTAAGAAACATCGGAAGTATTAAATTTAGAAACAAATGACTGATTAGCCTTGAGCTTTATAGGGTCTTGCCATTGACGACACCCAAATAATAAACGTGATCGGGGGGTAGGACATTCCATTTCCGATTATGAAACATTGTCATAGGCTTACTAATCAATGTTATGACTTTGTTTATCATCGTGATGCAAATATGTTGAAAGTAGGTAATAATTAATATATCTACCTAAACAAAAATATTGCGTGTGTCAGATGTTATTGAATTCACTTTAATAATTAAATACACTTCATGAATATTCAGTGTATTTATGGAAATACACTTCATGAATATTCAGTGTATTAATGGCAGTGCATGGTGAAAATAATAAATAAGCCCGGAACACATCGACTCTGAGAGTTATGCCAGTTACCATATAACCACCATAGGACTAGACTGTCCACAGTCTCTGCTCTGTCTTCGGATTCAGGGCACAGTAGGTTCAACTGACATAAAATCAAACTTATTTACAATAGTCGCACTCACCAACACGATGCATCTAATGTATATACAAAAATCAACAACTAAAATCCTTAAAAAAATCAGATCACTGGGCCCTCCCTGGACCCTTGGACATCGGTCCTTTTAATACTGCGCTGACACCTTTTTTACCCCAATGGCCGCCCATACGCCCTTATACGACTTGTACTTGTCCACGTATTGACAAAATTCAAAATACCACTCGCACGTTGGTTGACTCAGAGAGATTGTAGTCTTTATTACCAGTCGTTTATACCACAGACCCTGAGAGGGTCTACCATAGGACAAACTTTTTAAATTTAATTGTTATTAATTTTTCCAGTGATTTATATTTGAACTACTGATACTTTACTCACGAATGTGCATTCGGTGCTCCATTCATCATGACGTAAATGGTCGCTTCCTTTCCAAGATAAGAGGTGGCGCTAGAGCAGATGTAAAATTATGTACAGATGATGCGCGATATGATTAAAACGAGTGGCAACACAAAACAGGTATGCCACAATATGCCACACAAAATATAGATAATCTCGTTGACCTTAAGACCAAAAGGACAATCGATTAGTGTAGCTCGCATGTGAATTTCAATGCATTTTAAGTTGGAATTGAATTTAAAATACTTTATGATAATTAGATCTTTTGATAGATGGTTGGCAAACATTCAGAAAAATCACGTGCTTTTTTCGGTTATAAAAATTTCACCGTTTTTCAGTTTGACATTTTGCTCTTGGTAACACATCTTTGCCTTCTACTTCCAAGTTGAACTCAAAAGCAAGTAAAAAGGCAGTGATCTAAATAACAGGATGTGCTTAATCTGTCTGGCCGGACCCTACCCGATGCACAGACCCATCTTCTACAACGTGGACTCAATTTTGCCTACCCGCAGAAGAAATTCCCCAACACCAGACAAATTTCATATTCTGTTGAATCAAACTGTCAGTAGTATTTAGGGCAAGATGACCGTCAAAACCTTTGTCATGCTGATGTTTCTATTTTGAAGAATGTAAAGCCTCCAAGACCAGCCCAAGACCCAACATTACCAAAGACGAATAGCGAGCTCTTAAGGACCATATGAAGGATGACTCTATTCAGAATCAGACGTCATCTTATCGACTACTCTGGGCGACTACTCTGACGATATTCGACAGCTTCTCAGCTCCAAGAGTCACACGCGCTCCCAACACGATATACTACCCCGCAACGTGAACGTGAGATCGGACAAGTTCTTCGACGACTTATGGACTACGGCGAGACTATCGAAAGCCAATATTACTGGCAGTCGTTACCCTCTAATAGTCCAGCTGCCAGGTTCTATTGTTAATCCAAGATTCACAAAGCTGGGATATTTTTATGTCCGATCGATTCGGGCAGAGGATTACTGACCCACATTACTGTCAAGGAATTCATCTACCCCCTTCAGCCATTGACTGGCAAGACCAGACACCACGTGATTGACTTACGAGACTTTGCTAGTTCTATGTCGATCTAACCCTTCACGAAAATAAAATGTTGGTATCATTTTATGTCGAATAGTTATTTACATCTTTTCCTGTATATAAAGCCAATGACATTTCTATACGGACAGACTTAAAGACGACTCAACTCTCATCGACAGGGCATCTCTCCACATTGTTAACGTCAAGCGTCTTTTAGAGGTTTTTTGTTTTGTTTGAAAAAAAATCATATTTTAGGACGACTTATTGAAGGCCTAAGAATGGGGTACTCCCATCTCACCTCTTGCTGGACGAACCTGTTTATGAAATCCTTTGAACAGGAAGGTCTTCTAGCTGCTCCTTACTCTTTGGAAACATTCCGTGGACAACACATTCTGTGTTTTCTTGACTCATTTGAATGATCTTCACAAGAACGTCATCTCATTTAATGACCAATTTACAGATACCCTTCCTTGATGTTCTAGTTAAGAGGAAGCCGCCTCTTACAATTCATACCACAGTCTACAGGAGGAAACACGCATCATCCAGAATCAGCTAAATAATCAGTGATTTGATTACTGTTTTAGAGAGCTGACCATGTTTCCTCGAGCACTGTTGAAAAGAAACTTGAAAGGACTCACTTCCGACAAACCTTTAAGCTGAAAATTTACCTTTCAAAGTTTGCTTACTTCCTGACTTACGTCCATATTTGACCAGACCAATTTGAAATGACATACGGAACTGCCTTCAAAGACCCAATGTTACTGTCATCTTGCCGTACGTAGCAAGAACTTCTGAAACAATACGCCAAGTCCGTTAAAAAAAGAACCTCCGCGTACACTCCCCTTAAACCTTTAAGCTGAAAATTTACCTTTCAAAGTTTGCTTACTTCCTGACTTACGTCCATATTTGACCAGACCAATTTGAAATGACATACGGAACTGCCTTCAAAGACCCAATGTTACTGTCATCTTGCCGTACGTAGCAAGAACTTCTGAAACAATACGCCAAGTCCGTTAAAAAAAGAACCTCCGCGTACACTCCCCTTAAGCTACAGCTAGTACACTCTTGGCCCAAAGACCCCATCCCCAAAAAGACCCAGCCTGAAGCCAATTTAATTCCTTGTGGTTCTTGTGACAAGGTATATATTTGAGAAACTGGTTAACTTTGAAGAAAATGACCAACGAACACAAACCGCTAACACACACAACTCAGCCGTCGCCGAACACGGGTGGAAAACCGACGCAATATTGGCATTGGACTCTGCTAAGATTTTGGACATGGACGCCAAATGGACATAGAGGGCGATTTGAACCTCAAATATAATCCCAAAAACTTCAGTAGGGACAAAGAAGACGAACTTCATCCTCACTAGGATAGAGTAGTCAAAGGACACCTCCTGACCAATGACTTGACCAATTAGTCACCTATTATTTACAATTTATTTTTTTTTCAAGATTATTCTCACAATAATATATATGGTGCAACATCTTGTCTAATCAGGTACTCTGAAGATTCGCTAGAGTATCGAAAGCTCAGTCATCCCATATGGACGTCCTAAGGGAGATTAAATTTTTACTCTTATTCAACGACCTAGAGTACCGAGTAGTTTCAAAACAAACAGTAAACTATTGTGGTCAATCAAATATTAGAGTATTTATATTTGCCGTTTTGGCAATTACTCGAAAAAATATTACTATTATTATTAAAATGTTTATCTTTCCTTAACATTTATACGTGTATTTGTATTTTGAAATTTGTATACCAAATTGATTTCCCTAGGTGTACCTGTTTGGAATCGTTTTAGAGTGTAGAAGTATTTTTACCATGCTTTAATATGACAATTTATAAAAATATGTAGAAAATATTTGATAACGCTGATTGCATTTTACCCGAAGAACGCTCTTTTCGTTGGACATATCATATATTGTCAATATCAATAAAGACACTGTCTTTATAATGTGATTCAAATGTTATACAAACGTTAAGTGTAAGATCTCAGAAAGCTTTAGAAGACATTTTCGTGAGAACATTTTCATTAAAACCTCTTTAAAAATGTTGATTTCCTTCTGCGAAAGGACATAAAACATCGTTATAACATTCCATCAAACGTTCATAACACGTTTTAATCACGTTTAGTATTAGGTGGAGAATAATACTGATATTGAAATTTAATAACAAACTAAAGTCTGACCCTTTTTGTCATACTATGAAAATATCAGTCACCTTTAATTATTGATGGTATGTTCTTCAAGTTCTTCAATGTTATTAGCGTAATAATCAAACAAAAGGGTACTAAGTACAATGAAAAGAAGTGTATGATATTCTAGGACTACAACTGATCATCCCCGAAGGGCATAATAAGTAGTGACCTTAAAGAAAAAAAGCAATTCTAAAAATCGTTTCAAAAACCTTACTAGAAAAAACGCATACTGTCAAACCAGGTACATGGTGTAAAAATATGTGAGAATAAAGTTTGAAACGAAATATGTGAAGGCAAAATCTGGTAAGTTAAGTAATCATTATTTTTAAAAAATGAAAACAAAAATTGCAACCGTGACGTTAAAGAAGCGGTATTAATAGAATGGACTTTTCCAAGCAAGTAAACTTAATCGCTAGAAGATTGTCTTACCTAATAAACATTGACTACATTTTTTTCAACACCATTTTCAACACCATAATATGTAAGTCATTATTTCATAGTTGCCAATGCCATTGTTATAGTGTATAGTAATATTCCTTAGTTCATATATTTCCGTGTTTTAGGTATGATATATATTTAAAGGGTGAAGTGGCGTGCAATTTTTAGGTCCAAGGGGAAATTTGGAATCGTCCTGATCGATGGGTAAAATGAGCTCTTTGTGCCGAATATGTGTCAATATTGCCGTCTTCTTATATTTTACCTAAACCAAGTCGGTTCCGGTGGCCGGGTCTCATCACTTCTTCGTCAAGCCACTAATCGTAACTTTAATTGTTATTGGTATCTGTGCCGTACATTTCTTGACAGTATTTGTACTACAGGGTGTCCAGAAGTGTTTACATAAATCAGGGAAGGTGTGAGGAAAAGGAGGTGTATCGTCCTCACTTCAAAAAAGATATGTGTGTTACCGCCTATTCACAGTGAAGTTTTCTAATGCGGCGTAACTCCACTTAACACAATAGGTAGAAACCTGGATGGGAGGAGATAAACTATTAACGGTTGAGCGATTTTTAGGGAAAGGTCACTTACTAACATGCCATGACCTATTCGGCTCACGTATGTCAGGCGGGAATTTCAAATAAAATGTGACTATAGTTTCATGGCGATTATCAATTTTTGCCGAATTGTGATTGCTAGAATGTTCAACTATCAGAATAGGTTTGTTAGATTTACAGGAAATGACAGGAAAGTGCAAAAGAAAGAAAATAACTATTGACAACAATCATTGATTATTTTACTGATTTGCAAATTTCTTCTAAAAATATGTTAGAAATTCTCCACTCAAACAAAATAGGTCGAATTCGGAAGAACGTTAATCAGATTCTTTATTTTTTTCTTCCTGTTTTCAGAAATATGCAATTCTACATGCTATTTGAAGCAGATACATAAATATTTTATTTCAACAAATTCTTTATGAAAACACTGCTTGTCATGGTTGGATATTCTCAGTTAAAGCAGTGTAAATCAATCAATTTGAGCGGTCGCACACATCCCTTCAAAGGCAACTCTTCAAGTACTTGGGATAAAATCCTGTGAATGGGGATCAATAGGCTTATCTCAAGTATTTACGGCCGATAGATTTCCTGTTCCTTGCATCTTCTCTACGTAAATGTAACCAAACGGGGAAAATAATATTGTAAGACATAGTATGCTTTATTGGTCTGAGATACATGTATTAACAATTATTATGCATCTGTGGTGCAATACCACAGCGCGATTAGCGCGTACCGCCCAACACTGCACAATACGCAACAAATATTGGGCATTCGGTCATGCAACTCGTCAAACAAATACCCCGTTTTATTAGTTTTGAAGCCATTTTAAACTATTTTGTCATGTCAGCTTCTTCCTGCATAATAAAATAATATTGAATGGCTTTTTTCGGCTGATAACAGAAAATATCGCCCTCGCCAAGAAAATATCAGGCTCGTCTTCGACTCGCCCGTATTTGACCTAGGCTCGGGCGATATTTTCTGTTTATCACCTCAGCCATCCAATATTATATAAAGATTCAATTCATTCATAAATACTTTGTGTCAACATGGTCAATGACAGTTGCTTTTTACAATGTTCTCAAAATGAACTATTGTTCATAATTGTAATTTTGTAAAAGAATGTGAATACTTGTTATATTTAATTAAATAAAATACTCAGTTAACAAAACATGTTAAAATTAAGTATGGATGTATGGAGAAAAATTTATGGACTACAATTAGGTTATGGTTTATCGGATATGAATCACTAGCGTACAAACCAAATAATACTGAAAAAAACTGTTTTACTCAACGTGACAGCTGATCTCTAGGAATATCACTGGTCACAATGAATCAAGAATAGCGGTCTTTTATTATTCTTGCTATAGTTCTACAATGCTGAACAACCGTTTAATTCTAAGTCAATTTTTGAATGTAATATTTTGTAACGCCCTGTATTTAGCACAAAGTATGTGTTGCCTATAGAAACAGAAAATTACCATGAACGTGAATAGATGCCTGCATATTGCACAATAATATGTGATTGATTCATATGGTAGAATATGAACATAATGTGTAGGTTAGTACGTCAAAGTGAATATTTTATAAAAGTAGGGTCTATGTCACCTTAATACGGGTTTTTCGTTAAAAATTGAAAGTTTGTAAAATGTTTGTGCATGTTAAATTACGATTGTTTTTCAAGATGATTTTCCAGGAGCTAGAGTGTCTGCATTATGATATATAATCGATTTCAGTAAAAACTTGAAACCTTCTTTAGTTTTGGTTAAATTACGAAAAAAATATATTTCAAATTAAAACATTCGAATGCCAAAAAAAAGCTCATGTGGATTGTGTTTGATGGATGCGGTTGTGATTTGACGTATGCCAGCAAGATAATTATTAGTATTATTATTATTATTGCACAGCATTTTCTTAAGCGCTATTCCAATTAATCAAGCGTGTACAAAGTCACAATTTAAAAATACCTTAGATTACATTATAATATAGTACAAATCAACAACAGCAAAATTGCAATATACAACTTAAAAATTCAACCAATTATTAAAAATAATCAATTGATACCAGGGGCAACATGATTAAAACCGCTCATTAAGATGGAAAAAGGGTGAGTTTTTTTTTTGTAAGGGCCTTTTTAAATGCATTAACTGTGGATGGATAAACGACGAATAAAGATTGGGAGAGAGTTCCAGAGGTGTGGACCATACACAAAATGCGTTGTCACCAATGACGAAAGTGGTTCGAAAAACGCTAAGAAAATTGGCATTCTCGAGCGCAGACCATGCCTACCAGAGGTATACCTGATAAGAAGATCGGACAGGTAAGAGGATAGGTGATTCTTCCCTTAAAGTTCAGGAGAGCCCTTTAAAGATAACTCTTCATTTCCAGGGAACCAATGGAAGCTCTCTCCGAAAGGGGGCCGACCGAAGGATGGAATCTATATTGCACTTGAAATATCCTGGAAGCCTTGTTTTGAAGTGTTTGTAAACTTCTTACTAGCTTTGATATACCATACAAAAGTGAGTTTGCATAGTCTAAACGGGACAAAAATAAGCGAACGGACAAATGATGGCAGCTTTCAGCAGTGATGAACCGACGAATTCTGTATATTTTCCTGAGATGATAGTTTACAGTTTTAACAAGAGTTCACATGATCCTTCATAGAATAGTTTGATCGAAAACAACCCCAAATTTCGTAATTTTGGATGATGGAACGATCTTAATATCACCAATGTGAAAGAAGAAACATTGCCCAACTCAACAGATTGTAGGCGTGCTGCAAGAAAAACACTTCTGTTGTGCTAGTTGTTAAGCTTAAGATGTTTCTTCGTCATCCATTCATGATATCATTATACATGATGACAATCTCGAGCTAATTCGGCAGAGGACCATCTGTTTGTTTTTGGATCGAAAGCCAAATAAAGTTGGATATCATTTCAGGTATGTGAAAATTGATACCATGCTTTCGAAGGATGTTACCAATGATAATTGTATATATAAAACACAAAGAAAGTGGTCCAAGGACCGCCGAAGCTTGAGGTAACCAACCAAATATAAAGCTCCAAACTATCTACAGACCTCTCAGCCGCCTTCGACACAGCAGATCACCACCAACAGAAACGCGGAAGCATCGATCACGGAGATACGATGAAATCCAATTAAGCGCAATTACAGTGATATTGAAATGGCGACAAAACGATCAAGAAGAATTTGATGATTTACAGTGGCGCAGGGCAGCTGGAAAGATCCAGTATATACAAAAACCGCATTCCCTTTATCCATATCAGTAATAATATCATTCTTTATTTCACGAAGTAAAGATGTTTCTGTGCTGTGTTGAGCCTATAGGCCGACGGGAAACTCCCCATGAAGACCATGAGTGCAACAGATGATTTTGTAACTGGGCGGCGGCAATTTTTCAATAATTTTGACTAGTAACGAATAGTTGAAACAGGACGATAATAATAATAATATAATAATAATACAAACAGTCTTTAGAGCGCTTTACACCGAAAAAGTCTCTAAGCGCTATGGTAAAGACATAAATACACAAAACACAAGTACATAAACCCTGAGAGGCAGGCGTTGAAATTGAAAATTAATCAAGTAAATGTAATGGATCACCAAATGCTATAGTAAAAAGATGGTTTTTCAAAAACAGATTTGAATTGACCAAGAGTCTGAGATCTCTGATATGATGAGGTGGTGGTAATTGTTTCAAAGTTCTGGAGAAGCATGGGAAAAGAAAGACGACCTACTTAAATGGTGAAACTGATGAGAGATGAGGTTGAGCTTGGAGGAGGAGCGAAGATTGCGAGATGGCTTATTTTATATTTGATCAAGTTCAGATAGGTAATATGGAGCAAGTCCATGAAGACATTTGTAAGGTCAAAAGAAGAACTTGCTATATAACACGATACTTCAATGGAAGCGCCGTGGAAGTCGACGAAGCACAGGAGTGATATGATTGCGAGAGCGTGAGCGGGGGGTGATAAGACGGGCAGCTGAATTTTGAATTCGTTGAAGCTTGGCAATTGCGAATCAGGAAGACATTACAGAGACTATTACACTGATCAAGATGGCAGTAAAATAAATGCATGAACTAAAAGTTTCAGTGATTTTTCTTAGAGTATTCCTGATACGACCAAATTTTGTAAGAGCATAAGAGGCAAGAACGACAACATATATGAGTAACATTCAGCGGGAGATCGTTAGTGACTATGACACCCAAGTTACGCGCAGATTCAACAGGATGAATAGGAACATTGGCATATTAACAGAAGATAGAGGGGTGAGTTTTTCCTGAATTTAGATGTGATGTGAAGAACCTCAGTTTGATTTTCATTCAGCTTCAAATGGTAGCTGAGGACAAGGCCTTGATTGGTGCGCGAGACTATGTTTAAGTTTGGGAATAGGTAGCACGAATCATGTGTTGCATGAGGACCATAAACTTGGGTTGTCATTCAGATATATCAGCTCCCAAAATCATAGGAAGAAATGAGTACCTCAAGAGGAGAAGTGTACATAGTGAATGATAGTGGTCCAACAACCCGATCCTTGTGGAACCCTTCAAGGGGCGTGTGGGGTTCGAGATAGGTCATTAATGACGGGAATTGGGAAACGATCTTTGAAATATGACGTTAAACCAGTTTAAAGCAGAGCCAGTAATTCCATATATGTTGGCAAGACGTTGACAAGAAAAATGTTGTGATAATAGTGTCAAAAGCCGAGAATAGTCGAGGAGGAGAATCAGAACAGCTTATTTCGCATCATCACGTGCAAGTAAGAGAACATTGTACACACGGAGTAAGGCAGTTTCAGTACTATAGCAGGGTCTGTAGGCAGATTTTGCTTTTCCCGAAGGACTGTTATTAACAAGATAATCTTGAATTTGGGCTGCACAAGCACGCTCAATTGTTTTAGCAAGAAAGTAAGGTGGGCACAGGGCGAAATTTTTCAATACTTCCTTGTCAAAGAATTGATTCTTTATTAGTGGCGTATCCGAGCGGAATTTAAGAGTGTCCGAGAAATTTTCCATTCACAAAAGACAAGTTGATGATCTTGTAATGCTAGGTACAAGGTCATTCATACCCCTGTTTGAGTAAACCATGTATTTTATGGGGATAGGATCCAGGACTACAATGTTGAGATGGTGATTTCATGATTGATGTCTCGACTGCATTTTAGATAATTAAAAAGAAAAACTGTGAAAATGAAAAGAAGGGACGCGCAGGGTCATACTCAGAAAAAGTCAATGAAGAGACCATATCGCTGAGTTGACAAGATTAGATTTGATCTGTTGAATCTTGTCATGAAAAATAGAGAAAATCGATTAGCGAGAGCATCATCTGAGGTGGCAGATGGAAGAGACTTTGAATATTTGTGTTACACAGTTTGTTAAAATTTTGAAACAGATGCTATGTTTGGAATCCACCAGTCGGCAATATTTGGGTTTTTGATGATAGATTTGCTTGGCCTGTTGATTGCAAGGTTATACTTTTTGCCGTATTCTTTAAAGATCTGTTTGTCAATTTCAAGTTTGGAAGAGACCAGACCTTTCAAGTCTACGCAATTCGCGTTTCATTTCTCTTACACTGTCGTTGAACCAAGGTGCATTTGGACGACATCTTACAGTACGAGTTATGAGTGGTACATGCTTGTCCTTAAGATCATTAAGTACAGAATCATATTGCATCCAAACTAGCAAGTCAAGATCAGAGGTAGGCGAGGGTGTTAAGTGATGAATTCAAAATATCAGCTGGAAAAGCAGTAAGATCAATATTCATGAAATTTGCGCATGTATCATCATTTTAACAGGCTCAGGACGAATAACAATTTAAGCACACGACGATTGCAGCGTGATCAGATGGTAAATAAAAAAGTACTAAATACATTTGAAAACAAAGTTATCAAGTAGTAGTTGCGAGTAAAGTAAAAGAATCCAGAGTATGACCTTTAACATGGGTAGGTCCAACGACATTGTTGAAGCTTAGTCCAGCGGATCAATTGAAAATGAAATCAGCCAAATTTTGCAGATATCTCTGTCACAAAGGTGGTCACATATGAAAAGTTTAAAGTCCCAGAAGTAGACAGATTGATTAGGTACTGTTGCAATTACCTCAAAGAATGAAGACAATAATGGGAAAAATTTATGGCGTGCCGTGCGTTGTTTTCCTTTAGTGGTTTGTGGTCGGTAATTATGATCAGACGAAGAGGTTTTTGAGAACGTGATGTTTATTTGCAAGGTCAATTGTATTCAAAAGATAAAATGATTTCACATCAGGCCACAACGGACCGTGAAGGATTTCCGAAGGCAGATACACACCCCACCACCTCTTCTTCCGGTTCGTGGTACATAGTGAAAATCATGTTGGAAGGGTTGTGGTATAATCAGCTATGATAGGGTCATCACGGTATGGTGCCTGTTAGCCATGCCTCAGTGATGGCCGAAGATGTCGGTTTCAGAGATAATATTAAGTCACAAATAAGAAATCTTGGGTTTCATGGATCGTGCATTCCAGATAGCAAAATTAACTTTTGGAGCAGTAGATTGATTACTACATTGTGGGGGGTATGACAGAGGTTCTTTGGGCCGAGCAAGATGTTTAAACATGGGGTTGTCATCATGCAGTTCAGTGTTGATCTTTGCATACCATTGCTTGTTTTTCCAATGCTTTGCAACCTCTTGGTCTCTTTCTTATTCCAAAGTCATTAATGGTTGCCCATACTGGAGAAGAAAGTCTATAGTTCTTGTTAAGTTGAAGGAGTTGATGGCGAGAATAAGTTAGATAGATGTGATGAGAGGAGATTTGTCAAACATATCATCTGGTTTTCTATCAGAGGTAGGAGTTGCACTGTAGGAACAGGGTTTGTTTGAATATCATCAGCTAATAGTAAGCGATAATGAAAAGTGGCTGAGCAATTTACTTGTAAGTATGGAGAACTTGATTGACAAAATGTCCATATTATGACAAGGAAAAGATCTGCAGTATATAAACTCCAAATTGTACTTGCACACTGTAAAACTTGGGAAGATGACACGTTGGGAGAAACAAAAGAAGCAATAAAGTTGTCTGATATTCCATTATTATCAAGTTGCAGTCTGGCAGATAACAAGTAGCCCTATTGATATGGATAATAATCAAGTAAAATTATTCCAGCACATTCCTGGTGACAAAATCCATAAGTGATATGGAAAAAAAAGTCTGACACCAAAACATAAAATAACCAACACCAAACATCAAAAAATTGAGGAGGAGCACTAAAAGTGCTGTGTCAGCCCTAAAGGGAGAGCGCCAAAGATAATTTTGCAACAAATTTTATCAAGAGTAGACTTCTTGAGAACAGGAACAAACTATTGCTTACCGAAGTTGGGAAGGAAACTCGCCACAATGACGATTGGTTTACAAGAACTTTCCACAAAACCTTTACACATGATATAACATCTCGTTAAATAACCAAATTGGCAACTGTGGGTCAAGCCAACATGATTGTTTGACAAACTCGGAATAGTTTTTTCAATGTCTTCAATTACCGACAGGACTTGAAGCTTATTCAAACGGTGGAATTATCAGAGTCAACAATGCAAGCAACTTTTTGCGGATTCACAACCAGAAACGTGACAAGCTCATTCATTATTAGAAGTTCCGACTGATTAATTAAATTTGAAAACAAAATTCAAGTTGACTCTGAGTGATATTGTTAGAGAAATAATATGTAGGTGTACGAAATTGATAACAAAAGCGGACGTTGCCGAGGGTTCTCAACACATACGGGGACGTTGGACCACAGGACATTCGGTCTCATTTCGGCCCTTCGGGTAATCAATGCGCCTTTTTATGTTCAATTTTGGTGATAGCAATGTGGTCGGTTGTTTAACATTTTATAGCATCTCCGGGAGTTAGTACTCTCAAATTGTGTTCACTTTTTCCAATAGGGCCAATTTGTTTACCCAGAGGTCAAACTTTTAAAATGCCACGAAGCATAGTGTCATCTAATCATAAGGATTCCAAAAATGTATAGT